>NEWO01002727.1:5297-15298 GCA_003013225.1 Phalaenopsis aphrodite
TTAGGAGCAAGTATCAATCTTATGCCTCTATTAATTTTTAAACGTTTAGATTTAGGAGAGATTTCCCCTACTATTGTAACTCTTAAGTTAGCTGATCGATCAATCATGTATTCTAAAGGAGTTATAGAAGATGTATTAGTAAAAGTAGATAAATTTATTTTCCCTGTATATTTTATAGTATTAGATATAGAGGAAGATAAAAAAATTCCTCTTATTTTGGGGAGACCATTTCTTGCAACAGAGAGAGTTGGGATAGATGTGCAAAAAGGAGAATTAATAATGAGGTTTAATGATCAAGAAGTAAACATTAGTATTACAAAATTTATAAAATATACAGCAATTAAAAAAGATGATGAATGTTTTGGGATGGAAGTTATGATTATCTAAGTAATGAGCAATTTAAAAAAAACTTTAAAGAAAAATTAAAGCAAGAAGAATTTGTTGAAAATGAGGATGAAATAAAAGAAGAAAATTTAGATTATATTAAGGACAAATTTAAAAATTTAGATTTGTTGGAAAATGATAAAAAAATCTTATCCCTTCAAGTATTAAACCACCTAAACTTAAACTTAAAGTATTACTTGCTCATTTAAAATATGTATTTTTAGGGGATTCATCTACATTATCTGTTATTGTATCTTCTGAGTTAACTGAAATTCAAGAACAAAAAATAATAGAAATATAAAAAAAAAATAAAAAGGCTTTTGGATAGACTTTAGCAGATATTAAAGGAATTAGTCTTCAATTTGTATGCACAAAATTTTATTAGATGAACAATACGAACCTAAAACTGATCCTCAGAGGAGATTAAACCTCATATTCAAAGAAGTTGTTAAAAAAAAAATTTTAAAATGGTCAGATGCTAGAATTATATATCATATTTCAAACAGTGCTTAGGTAAGCCCAATTCACTGTATTCCAAAGAAAAGAGGAGTGACCGTTGAAGTTAATGAGAAAAATGAATTAATTCCAATAAGTCAAGTTACTGGTTGGTGAATTTGTATAGATTATAGAAAATTAAACTTGACCACCAGGAAGGATCACTTTCCTTTACTCTTTCTATATCAAATGTTGGATAGATTGACTTGAATTATTTCTTAGATGGATAGACCTGTTATCATTAAATTTTAATTGCTCCTGAGGATCAAGACAAGACAACATTTACAAGCCCATATGTAACATTTGCTTTTCGTAGAATGTCTTTTGGACTGTGCAATGCACCTGCATCATGTCAATGATGTATGATGTCAATATTTAGTAATTTGATTGAGCATGAAATGGAAGTATTTAAGGATGATTTCTCTATGTTCGAGACTTCACTTGAATTATACTTAAATAATTTAGAAAAAAATCTAGAATTATGTGAAAAAATCAACATAGTACTAAATTTTAGAAAAATGTCAATTTATAGTTGCAGGGGGAATTGTACTTAGGCATAAACTTTCTGAAAATGACATGAAAGTAGATCCTGCAAAAATTTAAGTTATTAAAAAATTACCACCACCGACTACGGTCAAAGGGGTAAGAAGTTTTCTGGGACATGTTGGATTCTACAGGCGTTATATAAAAATTTTTTCAAAAATAACTAAGTCATTATGCCAACTTTTATAAAAAAGATACGAAATTTGATTTTAATGAGGAACACATAAAAGCATTTGAATTATTGAAAGTAAATTTAATCACTACACTTATAATAGTACCACCTGATTGGGAAAAACCCTTTAAAATAATGTGTGATGCTAGTGATTATGCTATTGGAGCTGTTTAACGATAAATGCACAACAAGATTTTTAAAGTAATATATTATGCTAGTAAAACTCTGAGTGATGCTCAAATTAACTACACAACTACTGAAAGAGAGTTATTAGCTATCGTTTATGCCTTTGATAAGTTTATACCTTACTTAATTGGAACTAGATGTATAATGCATACAGATCATTATGCTATTAAATATTCAATGCAAAAGAAGGTTGTTAAACCAATGTTAATTAGAAGAATACTTCTATTGCTAAAATTTGATTTTTCTGTAGTTGATAGAAAGGGAAATGACATTCAAATAGCTGATCATTTGTCTAGACTAGAAAAAAAATATTAACTAATTTTGCAAATGAAATTTTACAAAATTTCCCCGATGAACAATTATATAGTATTGATGAAATAAATACACCGTGGTATGTCGATATAGTAAATTATATAGTAAGTGATATTCTACCACCAGATATTAAGAAACAATAATTAAAGAAATTTATATATGATTGAAAATTCTATTTCCGGGATGATCCATATTTATATAAACTATGTAAAGATCTAATTATTAGAAGCTGTGTGCCTTATGAAGAAACTCAACAAATAATTTAAAGATATTATGATTCTGAATTTGGAGGACATTTTGGAACAAATAGATCTGCTTATAAAATTTTGTAAGCTGAATTTTATTGACCAACTCTTTTTAGAGATATTAATGAATATATTAAAACATGCGATCAATGTCAGTGAGTAGGAAATATTTCTAGAAGAAACAAAATACCTCTAAATTACACATTGGAAGTTGAAAATTTTGATGTATGGGGATTAAATTTTATGGGACTTCTTATGCCTTCATTTGGAAACTTACATATATTACTTGTTGTTGATTATATCTCCAAATGGATTGAAGCCGTTGTTGTACCTAAATGTGATGCTCAGAGTGTTTCTAAATTTTTAAATAAAAACATTTTTATAAGATATGGAATGCCCAGAGTAATTATTACTGGTGGAGGATCCCATTTTAGAAATAAGAGAATCAAAAAATTGATAGGGAAATATGATATTATGCATAGATTCTCTACTGTTTATCTTCCTCAAACTAGCGGTCTAGCAGAAATATCGAATCGTGAAATAAAATGAATTTTAGAAAAAGTTGTAATTCCATTCTGAAAGATCTTTCATAGTAAGTTTAACATTCCATTTTCCTTCCAAGATGTATGAGAGAGAGAGCTTTTATCTTATTATATTTCACTTAAAGAAAGTCTTTTAAGTTATAGACTCTATAAGAAAAAAAGAGTTTCTAGTCCTTTACTTGGAACTATCTATCAAACAACTTAGAGTCTGTTTGGGGCAGCTACAACTTATTAATAATTGTTGATAAGCAACTAATCCATATAATCTATTGATTAACAGCTGATCCGGATAAGCTGGCTAGCTGTTTTGTTTGTTCATTTGTAAAACAACTGAATTACAACTATTTCTGGATAAATGACCATTATGCCTCTATGCAGTAGTGTTGTTTGCAACAAAACTGTCATACATATATATTTGATATTTTAGAAGCAAAACCCCACTTTATAACTAATGCACCCATAGTGTGTGTTTTTTTATGGGTGTTTTATGTCAATTTAAATCCCTGGTAACAGTGCCAAAAACTTGACTCATCCCGAAATTTACACAGTAATTTTGCTTTAAAAAATATGGCAAAAAACTTGACCCTAATTATATTAAGTAGTTAATGTGCAAAATCAAAATGTTATAAAATATATAAAATAGTTCACACACTAGTGGTTCTACGCAAGTGCATGTATCACTTCAAGTAATATAGGACTTTCTTTAAAAATCCAAGTATCGATCCCACAGAGAAGCGAGGTAAGAAATCACTAAATGTACTATTAATAATTCTAGTCTACTATTATAAGTCCTTAGTTTGGAAGATCTATTTAAGTGGTTTTTCTAACAAGTACTCCTAAATGTAAATCTTATGTTTAAGACAACCAACAACTACTCCTAAATGAAAATTTTAATTTTAAAGATAACCCTTTCTGAATGAATTGGTTTAGAGAATTTTGAGATGTTAAAAACTATTATTTTTATGTAGTGAATTGGATAATGTTTAAGAATGAGATACATTAAATATTGTATGTGTCAAATAGAAGCAATCCAATTCTTTACCCTTTAAGAGTGCATAAAGAACACTGATTAATCCAGAGCTTGGTCTTTAAATCCGTTGTTAAGTTTAGAGGAAATTGACTGCCACTCTAGAGCTCCATTTCCACATGAGGGCTAACAATCTCGCTTTAGTTTCCAAGCAACTAAACCAAATTGTGGATTTTAGTCTTTCAGCATAAAATCTCCAATTCTGCTTCCATCAAAATTTATTTCCATATTTATTTGCACTCAACCCCATGGACTACACTCTCATCCATGAAATTGAATGTGATTCTTACTTTGTGTAGAAATCATAGCCCTTTCAAATCTTATGTTTCTCAACAAATTTTAATATTACAACAGACCTAAATTGCAATTAAATGAAGTTCAAGTAAAAACCATCACATTTATAATTAAATCACATACTAACATGCATCCCAAAATCCTACTAATTGCAAAAGAAAAGTAAAATGAAAACAATGACATAATCTTTTCATGCCACTTTTTCTAAACAAGAAGAAAGAGTAAGAAAAACTATTCACAAAGCACGAAGAAAATACAACAAAAAACTTTGTTACATTAAAGCAAATACACTAGAGAAGTGTTTACAAAATCATAATATAATGAAAAACACAATAATTAGCTTTTTCTGCTTGAAAGAAAGATGAAAATCTCTACCACAAAGTCTCCCGTTAATCCATGCAATACTAGTACAATTCCTCATATATTTTCTCAAATTCCTCTGTCCAATCTCTTCAGAAAAGGAAGAAATCTGCATTTCTACTCCTACTCGAAGATCCCTAAGCATTCCTCTCTATTTTCCTCTCATACACACGCCTACATTTCTCCATGAGAGGCGACAACCCCTCTATTTTTAAAGAGACACAAAATTCCTCATTTTTCCCAAGAGAAACATCTTTTATTCCAAAAGACAAATCTCTTCATCGAAGAGACATATCTCTTCATTCAAGAGCCTTTTCCCAAGTATCTAGATTCATTGAACCACTCCATGGGGCGTTTGATTCACTTAGAGCCTTCTATAACATCTCAAAATAAAAAAAAAACCACCAAAAATGCATTTTAGCCCTTCTAGCACCTCTGGCGCCACCCTGCAGTAGCTCCACCATTTTGCTATGTTTGGCTCCGTTTTGCCCCATTTCAGTTGTGTTTTGCTTTTAACACTTATCTAGAAAAAATAATTTTAATAATACTTTATGAAATTAAGCTTAGTATTGATCCTAAGTTTTCTTCCTTAGAAAGATTCAAGTGAAATTAATTTTTAATTCGGTCATAATCATCAAGCTTATCCTCCCTTTTTCATACTTTTCTTTTTCTTTCTCTCTTTTCTTTTTTTCATTTTTTTTTCTTTTTTCTTTTTTTAGGTAAGGATTATTATATCTGGATAGGTCTTTAATGATTTTGAATTTTACCATCCATTTTCTAAAGTTAAAAACTTGTTTTCTTTCCTTAACTTAAAATGTAGTATTAGAAAAAGTATTTTTAATGGAGTCTAAATTCTTTAAAAAGTATTAGTCTAAAAATCTATAACTTTTCAAAATTTTAATTTATCCTACTATAAATAGTAAAATCATTTTCCTACTATTCTCTACTAAACATCTTAACTTTAGTTTCATCGTTTTTACTAAAGTCCTTACTAAGTTTTCCTATTGCATTTCTATACTTAAAATTTTAATAATCTTAAAATAACTACATAACAAAAATCATAATATAATTAATTTGTAGTTTCTTTGAGGACAAATAAAGTTTAACTTTGAAATTTATTTTTTTCTTCCTCCCCAAACATAAATGTTAAATATTTTGCAATCATTTCTATAAAATGTAGCAGGAAGAAAAAATAAAAGCTAAATTTACCAACTACTATAACACCCTATCAATTTCATATACATGCATAATCAGGATAGAATGACTGCAAAAAAAAAGTAAATCTAGCCTAAGACATGCTTGTAATAATATTAAACTAAAAGGAAGTATACTCACTTTTAAATTTATTTTTTTTCCTAACCCCAAACTTTATTTTTAACATGTATAACATTCAATACAAAAAATATAAGCAAGAAGAAAAATAGTTCAGAAATTATGTCCACCATAAATGTCTATATAAAACGACTACAAATATTCATCAGGATAAAAAATGTGTAGTAGAAAGTAAATCTAAACTAAACATGCTAGAATGAAATTGAAAAAGTCTAACTAACATAACATGTATCAGCATGAGAATATAATTATGTTCTTCAAGTCCTATATAAAGTTCTAACACAAAAACAATCATAAAACACAAACACAACACACATGCTAAATGAGGTCAATTCTTCCCTTAATTCATCACATCTCACTAACTTACTTCCATTTTCTAACGGAAACACTACACATATATATGAGGTGCTTATAAAGAATTTTATAGAGTCAAATCCCCTAGATATGATTATCCCTGATATATTGGCTCTCAAGCACAAACCTCAGGCATCATCATATCCCTTTAATTAAGAACCACTAATAGTTATAAGGATAATGTAAGATCATTCACATGTTACTCATCAAATAGGTTCATGACTCCTACCAAATGAAAAAAAAAAGTTAAAGAAAGAAAGTAACAAAATTGAGATGGAACCGTCACTGTTAAAATTCATGATATCTCTTATAAAACTCAAGTCCTGGTGAGACCCGAGTCATAGTGGACTCGTCAATCCAACTATTACAAGAGAATATATAAGTCTAGCCATAATTAGAAGTTAAGGAATCACCTCCCTCATGACACATAAAGATCAAATCAAATCACTAATAATCCAAACATCCATCAATCATTAATCAAACTGATTCATCCACACAAAAGCCAAAATAATACAACACTAACAATCATAACTCTCAAGCACCCTAAATCAAACCACACTGAAAACTATGGGTTGCCTCCCATAAAGCGCTTTGTTTAACGTCGCCAGCCTGACAAATGATTCTATCTGGATCAAAAATCCATTTAAGTAATCCTTGATCAATCACCCAATCTTTTTCGGATCTAGGGATTCCTATAAAGTCCTTGAATTTAGATTTTTCTTTCAGCTCTTTCTTTTCAGATTGATTCATATCATTATTACTCATATTTCTTTCTAGATCCAACATTCTTTTGGTGATTTTCTCAATTTTCATATTAATATCATCCTTGAAATTTATAAGAAATTGATCTTTATATGATACTTCAAGATCTCCCAAATTTTGGATCGGATTCTCTATAGATAATTTAGATTTTAGATCAAATTCTTCTAAGCTACTCTTCTGTTCAGGGTTGTCTTTCAATTCTTTCTCTTGGTACTAAGTAAATGGTGGAGGTGCTCTTCCTATATTTATCTTATTTGAGGAAATAAGTTCTTCTAATTCCTTAGGAATTTTTTTCATTGGTCTTCCGACCTCCTTATCCTCATCTCTCAACTCAAAGTTCTTTTGAAACATATACTTGAATTCTTCTAAATTTTAGTTCGATAATTTTATATTACTCATCATTCATCTCCTTAAGGTTTATCTCAGGGTAACTATGTAAAATCTCTGGGGGTAACTATTAATTGCATTAATAATCTGTCCCAGTTGGTTTTTTTATATTTCATATTGCAACCTCTTGATTTTCCAACTCACTCTTTTGACTTTCCAATAGTGACTCCTCCTCATTATGTGGATTGAAGTTAAAATTATGAGAAAAAGAGAGTTCATATTATAATAGTCATGATTATTCCAATAACATGTTTGATTAAATTGATTATCTTCCCAAAATTGGTCTTCTCCTATAAAATTAATATTACAGTTAAAATTCAAATGATTTTTCCAACCTAGGTTGTAATAATCGAAATAAGGATTGTATATCTCATGGCTAGTTTCAAAATAGTTAGGCTCAATCAATTGTCCAAATAAACTTTCCTTAATAACTGAGGGTCCTAGAGGATAACGTTCGATATATTGATCTAACTTCCTCTCAATATCTGCAACCTGAGAAATTAAAATAGTAAGCATATCTTCTTGAAAATTTGCCACTCTCTTGGGGTTTACTCTTTCAAAGCTACAAGCATTATAATCTAAATTTGAATATTCATTACATCGTTGATCCGTCATTTCCTATGGCTTAAGGTCAAAAGCTAAGAGAGTTTCTATGAAAAACCACTGAGTGACATCAAGATCAACAATAGAGAATAAATGGAGGATGTGCATCACTACATTATGTGCTTCATCTTCATCAATTTGTTATGAGAACAATAAAGAGAAAAGAGAAATACTCATACATTTCTTTTGAATGGCATGACTTAACTAAAACTCATAATAAAAGGAATAGAAAAAACATTATTGTTGCTCCATTCCATTTATGTGTGGAATGTTCAATGTTACAAGTTTTGTAAAAACACTTAAATGTTCATAAAATATAAATTATAAAAGTCTACAAAAATGTGATTTTCACGATTACTTCTAAAATTTTTAGTGTATAACTATAAGCATTGTGTGAAATCTCGAGCAAAGTTTAAATTTGAAGTTTTTCTTTATTGATAGAAGATTTAGCATCTTGATGCAAAACCATTAGGATCCTTATTGATCAAAGAAGAACTAAAGGGTGCCTCGACAAGGTTCTTTAGTATTTCTCTCAAAAGGATTTTGGTGAAATAATATCCTTGGTAAGTTTTGATCTCTGCTCACCAAAAAACATTTATGAAAAAGATAGATTTTTCTTAATGGAACTTGATAAGATTGCTTAAAAATTTGCAATAAAGAATGCCAAATAATTATATTTAAAGAAGTTTTTGTCAGAAAAAAATCAAAATGATCAATTCTATTCCTAAAATCACCCTAATCTTCGCATAAAAGCTTGCTCAAAATATAACTACTCGCAACACACTTGAATAATTTAATGAAAAAATCTTAAATTTATCACACAAAGGCTATGTTTGGGTAGGCGATGGGAATGCAGCACGGTGCTGAGCCGCATTTTTTTTTTTGGGCGTTTAGTATGGCTCTCCTGCCGCTGCTTGCCGCGGTTCAGAATAAAAGCGGAAAGTGGGTTAATTGCCGCGGCCAAGCTTCATGGATGCAACTTTTACCCCCATGCCCCTTTGCCCTATCCCGTGAAATAGAAGCCGCGAACTTCTTCCCTTCCCCTCCTCTTCTCCGACCGGTGACAGTTTCTGTTTTTCTTTCTCTTCTCTTCCTTCTTCTCTTCTTGTTCTCGTGATCTCCTCACAACAAGGGTAAGAAAGTTTTTTTCTCGCATGCCTGTTAGATCTACTGCTGGGTAAACATGATCTGGAATATATTTTCTTTGGGGTTATGCTGCCTGGTAGATCAGCAAAATCCATACCCCCGTGCCCCTTTTCTCACATGTCAGTTAGATCTCCTCGCATTTGCTTAGCTGTTGGGTGAATTTTTTTTCTGGTTGTGGCTTCTTTGTTACATATATATACATATCTAAGACTTAACTTAATTACATAACAATAATTAATTAATTGTCTAACACTTAAATTTATTAAATATTTACACTTTCAAGTTTTAATAATTTCTTACATAATAAATTTTGTTTATGAAGTTTTAAAAATGTAGCCGTTACAGTCCTCTTTTAAATAAATTTACCAAAACAAATTTACCAAACAAGAAAACGTGATCATTTTTTCAGAAACAGTTACTATACAACTATTTTCACACAGCTGCACCAAACATGCAGCTAGCTTCCCCGTAACATCTTTCTGGCGCAACACACATGCAGCTGAAAAGCTGAGAAGCTACAACCGCCCCAAACGGAGCCTAAAACAAAAAATAAAGCAACTTTACCTTCTATCGCCTTTTTAAAGGAAGATTAACTTTTGTTAAAAAAAAGATGTTAAAATTAGGAAATCACCCATCTAAAGTCAATAATCACCTTGAAAGATAAATCTCTAGCTGCAAAAGGACTGTCTATCAATTTATAAGTTAGTTCAGAAGCTTGACATGCAACTGTTGGGCATGCAAGAGTGGCATCAACATGTGCTTCTAGGAAAGTCATTAATTAAACCATGGTGACTTCAATTTTCCCTATACTCACCTCAACAAACACAAGCCTTACTTTTTTTATCTATTTATTTTCA
>NEWO01002728.1:16662-27690 GCA_003013225.1 Phalaenopsis aphrodite
AACTGTTCATTTTGGTGATGTTTGGATGAAGTTCTTTAAATGGACTACCGATTTTAACCCTAAAATCGAGCTTCCTATCATTCCTATCTGGCTTGGACTTCCAGATCTGAAGGTGCATTTGTTCAATCACGAAATACTGTTTTTTATTGCTGTCATGTATGGTAAGCCTTTAATGCTTGATGCCCCTACCTTTAATTTAACAAGACCCTCGATCGCTAAAATTTTAATAGAAAGGGATGTTATCTTACCTCCTCCGGAGGAGACTTTGATTGGCTCTAGTCATACTGGTTATTGGCAGTCGGTTTTGCTTGAAAAGCATCCTCATTACTGTTTGCATTGTAGCATGTTTGGTCATAATTCTGATCATTGTTTTCACTTGCACCTGACCTAAGGAAGCTTCCTGTCGGTCGTGTTACTTCTGTTGAGCAGAAATCGGCTATACCTACTATTTTCTCCGAACCTGTTGCGCAGTCTGCTGATGTTTGCATGGGTCCTGTTGATATGGTTGCTACCTGTTTGGACGCAACCAATGTGCCTCTTCCTGCAGCTGAGGAGAGGCCTATTAGAAATGTTGATAATGTGAAACGCTCTGTTACACCCGTAG
Organism: Phalaenopsis aphrodite; assembly: GCA_003013225.1. Taxonomy (NCBI): domain Eukaryota; kingdom Viridiplantae; phylum Streptophyta; class Magnoliopsida; order Asparagales; family Orchidaceae; genus Phalaenopsis; species Phalaenopsis aphrodite. Next base: position 17,267 of record NEWO01002728.1, read on the forward strand.
TTGAAACCGAGCCCCCCCTCCCTCACATGTCTGCTGAGTCACTTAATCAATTGGAAGTTGTTGATCCCCCACAAGTTATCACTCACCTCTCTACTTCTGTGTCTAATTCATTACAACAGGATCCATCATCTTTAGCCGCCTCTGTTTTAGAATCTGAAAGACAAATTCAGAGATATAGTAGGAAAAAAGGAGAAGGAAATATGAGCTTCCAAATATGATACAAACAAACAATATTGATGTATGTTATCATTCGGAAGGTGAGCACTTGCACCTTTCCCCTAAGCTTGCTAGGTGGGAGGGTGTCATGGGCCAAAATGTTTAATGTTTTGGTGTGGAACATTAGAGGAGTAGTGGACCCTCACTCCTTTAATCGTTTAAATCATTTATGTAGGGTCCATAAACCTGGTATTTTTTATCTTTTGGAACCTCTTGTTTCGATACATAAAAATAACATCATCAAGAAGTTCAAGGGGTATTTGCATTTCTATAATGTCAATAACAAAATTTGACTCATTTGGCAGAAGGATATCACTCTTAAAATCATTGATGATAATATGCAATATGTTCTTATTCAGTATCAATATGAGAATTTTTCAGGTTGGGCTACCTTTATTTACGTCAGCTCTCATTTAAGAGATAAACTCTTTCTTTGGCAGCAACTTACTCATATGGATGTTGTTATTACTGATAATTGGTTCGTTGGAGGTGATTTAAATATGATTATGTCACCTTCTGAGAGATGGGGTGGTGATAAAGTTGACACGAGTCTTATAAATCGATTTTGTGAACATATTGAGGATGCTGACCTTTATGATTTAGGTTTTTTTGGTCCTCCTTATCTTAGCAGCGGGGTTTTCTCATGCAAAGCTTGGACAGATTTTTGGGAAACTCAGAGTTTTTTGGTTAGTATAATATTATACATGTCAAACATCTGAATTATGCTGCATCGGACCAGAATCCTATATTGCTCAGCTTAGCTTTTCATTCCAATACTTCTCGCTATCATTTCAAATTTCTTAATGTTTGCGTTTAAAACCCTACTTTTATTGACTTGATTAAGCAGGCTTGGGTTTCTAGATTGAGTGGTAACCCGTGGCTCATTTTATGACAACTCTATAAAAATGTTGTTTCTCATTTAAAGAGATAGAACATTGATACTTTCGGCAATGTTCACTCTAGGGTTTGAAGGCCGAACAGGAGGTTGATTCTTTAGAAGCACAGTTGATTGGCACTCCTGATCTTGTGTCCAAATTAGTTGATGCTCATCACAACTTATTTGAGGAAATCTCAATTGAGGAGGATTTCCTTAGACAGAAAGCTTGTGACAATCATTTCAATAATGGAGACAGAAACACCAAGTATTTTCACACTACTATCAAGCATTGTCGTAATATAAATACCATTATAAAGATTGTGACTGAAGATGGCTCTGTTCTCACTGATAATAACCAGATTGGTTCCAATTCGGCTGACTATTTCTCTTCTCTTTATGTTGATATTCTACATGTTAAGGATATTATTATTGATTTTTTTAGGATCAAAGAGACATAGTCTCCACCCTCTCTTTGTTCGAACCCCCTACTGAGTTGGAAATTTTTACTGCTCTCAAAGATATTAGCTCTCAGAAGACTCCTGGTCCAGATGGTTTCACCTCCACTTTTTATATTTTCTGTTGGAGCATTATTAAGCACGACGTAGTGCTTGATATTCAGAGTTTCTTTCAGGGGGTTGATCTTGGGAAATACTTCTCTGCTGCTTTGATTGTTCTCATCCCTAAGTTTAATATAAAATCACACTGGAAGGACTTTCGACCCATTTCTCTAACCTCTGTTGTTTCTAAAAATATTAGTAAATTGATTGTGGCTCGTCTCCAACCTCACCTCCCTTCCTTTATTTTCCCTCATCAGTTGGCCTTCATTAAATGTCGAGATATTTCTGATAATATTCTTTTGACACAAGAAATATTACAGGATCTGGATAAAAAATGCAGGGTTGGCAATCTGGTTAGCAAATTAGATATCAAAAAAGCCTTCGACACAATAAATTGGGATTTCATTATCAACGTTCTGAAAGCTAGGGGTTTTAATACAAGCTTTTCCTCTTTGATTAAAAGATGGCTTGCTAACAACTTTTACTCTGTCTTAGTTAATGTAAACTCTTATGGATTTTTCACTGTTTCTCGTGGCATTAAACAGGGAGACCCCCTTTCTCCTATCATTTTTATTCCAGCTTTTAACTATTTTTCCAGGTTGCTTAACTATTTCCAGTTTTCACATCCTCATGCTCAGTTTTCTCATAAAGCTAAAATGACAGTCTCCCACCTTGCTTATGCTGATGACGTTATTATTTTTTCTAATGCATCTAAACTTGCTATAAAACAAGTGATGGAGCTTTTACAGGATTTTCAGAACTGTTTTGGCCTTCGCTTTAATAGTGACAAGTGTCGGATGTTTTTTGGCAAGCAGGTTAAGCAACATCTTATTCAATGGGGTGTTACATTTACTGGTTTTCATCATGTCTCTCTTCCTCTTAAATATCTTAGGGTAAATTTGATAAGAGGGATGAGGAAAAAGATACATATGGATGATGTGATTGATAAAATCAAACGTAAAATTAATGATTGGAGAAATGTTTTCTTTTCCACTGGAGGCAGGATCTCTTTGCTTTCTAGTGTTCTTCAAAGTATTCCACTTTATGTTTTGCAAGTGTTCAACCTCAAGATAAGTGATATTATTATGATGGAGAGGTTCTTTAATAAATTTCTTTGGGTGGGGAATGGTGCTAAGAAAATTTGGAGTACTTGGCATAAAGTTTGTAAGCCTAAAAAGGCTAGTGGCTTTGGTTTTAAGGCATTAAAACATACTGTTGAAGTTAACCTTTGAAACTATGGTATAAAATCAGATTGGGTTCCTCTCATTAGGCTTTGTTTCTGCATCAAAAATATTGTGCTCAAACTCACCCTTGGTTTCGTGGAAGGTGAGAGATTCTCGTATTTGGAAGGCTGTGGTTAATGCTAGAGACACAGCAAATGATTTCATCTTTTGGGACATTGGCGATAGGAATATTTCCTTCTAGAATGATAATTGTGGCTTTTCACATAACTCTAACTATACTCACTCTCCTCATCCTAATTCCTTATTGGTCTCTGATTTCTTTTCTTAAGATGGTTGGGATTACCCTAAGTTGTGTTCTATGGTGGGGGAACAAAATGCAAAGCATATTCTTACTATTCCTCTTCTACTCGAAAAGATCTCCCTGTGTGAAAAAGAAGCAATTCTCAATTGGTTTGCAAACTCATTTATGACAATTTACATTCACATCGTGATTGGTTATGGAGAAAATTGATTTGGCATAAATCATTATCTCCCTCTATATCCTTTTTTCTTTGGCGTTATCTCAATTCTTTAATACCAATGGATGATATTCTTAAGCTTAAAGGTTTGAAATTGGCCTCAACATGTCATATGTGCAAAATGAAGAAGAAAGACATAAGGCACATCTTCTTTGAGTGTGCTTTCTCTTTAGAAGTTTGGGATATGATTGGATCTTATTTTGGTTTTTCTTGGATGCATAGAGGCTCATTAACTAGCTATTTGTGGCAATGGAAAGATTTAGATACCAGGCAGGAGGGATTGCCCCTCCCTTTTGTTGGTTCTCTGGTTCCTTTGGAACTCCAGAAACAGTTTTAAGTATCACACAACTCCCCCCAGTACTTCTATAACTGTTGTTTATGTGATTATATATTACAATAAAGTATTAAGAGATGGCTCCTCTGTGGTTCAGGTTTTAAAATCCCCTCGGCTTATTAGATGGGCTCCCCCCCCCCTCCTAGTTTTGTTAAATTAAATGTGGATGGCTGTTGGCATCCTGATTATGTTGCGGTAGGAGGTTTATTTAGAGATTTTGAGGGAAGGAGTCTCTGTTTTTTCACCTCCCCTGTTGTTGCTGGAAATCCTTTGGTTGCGAAATGTTGGGGAGTCTATTTGGCTTTATTGGGGGCTAACATTTTCAACTTTCATAAATTAGAGGTGGAAATGGACTTTAAAATGCTTTGTGACTCGAATGGGTGCCTCTCCTCCCCTTTGGGATATTGTTGACACTTTCAAGTGAATTTTATCTTTCATAAATGAAAAACATCTTAAGGTTAATTGGAGTTTTATTTATAGAGAGGGCAACTCCCCTGATGATTAGCTTGTCAAGCATGCAGGGGAGACCTGTCACGTTAGCATCCACCCCTATGTCCCTCTTCGTAGACTCATTATTGGGGAAAGTTTGAATTTGCCTTATGTCCGGCTTTAATATTTCTGCTTATTGGTTATGAGTTGGAGCTTCTTACGGTTTGTTGGCTGAGGTTTACAGGTTCTCTTTTGTGGGCTTCACTTTTTTCTTGGATGGTTTTATTTTTTGGTACAGGTTGTTCTCAGTTTTCGTCTTAAGGTTTGCGATGCTTCTTTGCTGCCCGTGGAAACCTTTTTGGCGTACTCTATTAAACGGAAGGCATCCTTTCTGCATGTTTTGCTTTTTCACTCTTGAAGTTATTTATCAATTATACAAGATCACAAAATTACTCTTTTTTTGGCTTTTTGGTATTCTGGGTATACCTGTATTTTGGAGATTCTTTTTTGCGTGAGTTGTACTGTGGGGAGAGGGCCCCCTAGGGGAGAGTGATAGACGGGAATCCTCTCCCCCTCCCCTTTCCTATACATTTTTTTGATATTAACGCGTAGGGAGTCACCGCTGCTCTTTCCCCAATATATATATATATATATTAGTATAACTATTATGATTAAATTATTTTAATAAAAGAAACTCTCCCTTACCTCTTCCTCACGGAATCGCAGGAGGGATCTCCCTTGAGCTCAGCCCGGCCTGCACAAATTTATTCTTCCCTTCTCCTTATGCTCGAACACCTCCTCTGCACACGAGATTCAGATCGAGAGCTCGACTTCAACTCCCTCCCGCACGAAAGCACGAATTCAACCTTTCTTACTCCTTTGCGCGATTCTTTTTCTTTCCTCTTCTTCTATGGTTGGCTAGTGCACAATCACAACCCTTACCAAAAATTTTTCTGTGCGGACTCCTGACGTAGCTCTATGTGCGGTGCAGGTTATTCCTGAATTATTTTCAGATTATTTCTGGGTTATTTTGGGAGGTGTCCGAATAGAAAATGTGCACCTTACTCACAGACGCGCGGCTCGCTCCTTCCTCGTCTGCATGAACTCATCAAGAACTCCTGCCTCATCGACGTCCCCTCCAGCGTCGTTCGACTGCCAGGTAAGAAAACAATCCTCTGTCGCATTATTTTATAGGGCAAACTCGCTTTTAGGCTTCCATACCCACTCCCTTTCATTGCCCGACTCCCCTTTTCCACTTCTCTATTTCTCCATTTCCTCTTCTGATTGTCTATTCTCTCTTCCTTGTGTATCTAAAATAGAGTTTTACAATCTTTCTCACTTACAAAGTCCTCGAAATTTATAAACATACCTCAGGTCATTTCTGATTATGCAAATCAACATTAGCTATCCATAAATTTTATAATGAAAATTAGGAGTCATTCATTAATATTAAAAGTAATCACTATAAGGTAAAGATTCAATACAATGTGACTTAGCTATACTTCATATAACAATATTGAAACAAGAGAGTATTTATAGAAAAATATCTCAGACTCATCAGACATCACTACCATCAACCACAGTAGCTTCTTCAGGCTTACTATGAATAAGCAAACATGCTCGAGGTCGAACAGGTAACCCTCACCAAGTGCTATGAAGCACGGGCGGCTCACGCAATTACATGTAGCATACCAGTAGTACAAAGGTTTGAGTCGGGTTGTCGATCTCATAGGGAACAAGAAGAATTTTAAGGAATAGTTCTAACCTACAATTGTCAATCCTAGCCTGAAAAGTTTGATTCGCAAGTTCAACTTTTTTAAAAACATATTCTAAAGTTATGAGAAACAAGTTCATCCTAATAAGCAAGAAGATCATTTAAGGGATTCAAGGTTTGACAGACTCCCCCCCCCCCTAAATTGGTTTAGTGAAGAATAAAATTGAGGATGTTGTTTAAGCCCAGTCTAAATCGAGCGCAAGACCTTTCTTATCTCCTTCCGATAGTCTAAGAAAGGATAGCTATCAAGAATTTAGTTTGCTAAATTCCATAATTTACTCAAATAAAAGCAACTCCCTATTGATTGCATAAACTCAAGCGTAATATCCCTAATCCAATGAATTTATGAGGTTAACTCTTTTCATTCTACAGCGTATCCTCCCGGATTTTAGAGTTTACGAAAGATTATAACTATTCCACTGGTGAAGTAGAATGCAAATTAAGTTTGAAGTTAACGCGACACTTTTAAAAAATTCAATTTCGGAAAATAAAAGAATGCTCAATTTTTTGCTTCCACATTCCCAATTCAATGAAGAAACACAAGAAATTCCTCACTACTCACTAATAAACACATCAAAACAATCATTGCATTAAGACAGTAAATCATAAAGCAAGTCTTTTACAAGGAAATCCACAGAAAATATAAACTTAACTGTGCTTATCTCCTTCCCAAGCAAAATGGTGCAATGAATCTTAAACAGCAAGTAGGAAATATTGTCTCAATCTCTAAAACACAATTTCACTCAATCTTCTTGCATAGCTTTGGCCTTCTCTTTCAACTCCTCTAAAAAACATGGCAAAAGAATGGTTTAAAAGCCCCCATAAATTCATCTTCAGGCCTTTTATATTTATTCCCCTCGATTCAAATTCAGAACTGTCAAAACTGCAAATTTCAACTTCTAGCACCTAGGTTCCACTCACTTGAAAAACTTTCATAAGGGTCCAACGCCATGGCCCCGAGGCAGCGCTTAAGCGTCCATGAGGTGGCCTCACCTTTCTGCCTTTTCAGGATTTTGCTTCATTTGGGAGGGAACTGGCGCCTAGGCACCAATGGCCAGGCGCCCAGTGGCAAAATTTTGTTCCATTCTCTAATTTGATCCAATTCGACCCTTGTTCGTCTCCTTTCTTGCTACGCCCTGCGAAAACGACATAAAACATTCCTCAAAGTGCAGCATTATCATTTAAAATACAAAAATACAAGTTTCAACAAATGCAAAATTATAAACATATCAAAATTTCTCAAACTTAAATGTTACTTATCCCAAGTAACAACAAAACTTAAACGATTAAACTTGTTGAACATAATAGAAATGGATTTTCATAAGTTCACACCTTAAATTAAACTTTCAAAGATACATAATTAGTAAATTAAAATCCTCTATTGATTTATTATAACACATGTGCTTCATCAAGCTATGAACTCTTCAAATGTTAGTTAATCTTACATTTAGTTCAAGGGATTGAATAACTACTAACTAATAATTTAGTCCTTCGTAAAGTGCCCTGCTAATAATTCATAAACATAGAAACATGTTTAATTACAAAATGCTATAGAGTTTTCAATTTAAAAGAAGTAATGGCAAAACCAATTTTTGTTAAGGCTTCTACTCGATGTTTTTCATTTATAACTTTTTATTTTTCTTTTCTTTTCTCTTTCTTTCTATGGGATGAATATTTTCAATCGCATTTCTTTTAGGAAATCCATTTTTTCATTCACAGCCTAGAGGATTATTATATATGGATTACTTTTTTCATGGTTTTGAATTTCACTACAATCTCCTTAAACTAAAATACTCTGAAATACCTTTTTTTTAATTCAAGATTTGTAAGTTATAAATTATTAACATAGAATTCAAATGAGATGGAGGCTAACTTTTCAAATAATACACATCTAGAAGCAATTAAGTAACAATTAACCAAATCTTCTTAAAAATAGAAATTGGTGATTAAATAATTCTTTCTTGAATTTCAAAGATCATTCTACTACTATTTCAATTTATTTCAAAAAGTGTTTAAATTTCACTCAATTTTGTATCTTTTTCCATTAAAATTGTTGTAGTTCTAAATTTATTCCACTCTACATATGTTAACAAAAATCAAATGCTAAGACTTAGTTCACAAATGGACAAATTTCTTCCTCTGGTGATACGACAGATCATAGAGTAAAATATCGCTAACAATATTATTCATTATGTCTGTATACCACGGAACACTCAAATCAGAAACATCAAGGAGTTGAACATCAGAAAAACTTTCATTAATATCATTAACTAAAGCAAAAAAATTCCTCTGATCAATCCTAAATAAGAGATCAGCTATTTGATTTTCAAAGCTTTTTCTATCTACCACTTTGATATCAAATTACTGCAGCAATAGGACTCATCTGATCAATCATGGTTTAAAGTCCTTTTTAAAAATAAGATATCGAATTTCTGAATGGTCGGTAAAAACCGTGCATTTAGTTTCAATCAAATAGAGCCTAATTTTGTCAAAAGTATATACTATAGCCAAAAGCTTCTTTTTAGTAGTAGTGTAATTAAAATGAGTCTCATTAAGAGTCTTACTGAAATATTTATAGCTTTAAACACCTTATCTCTCATCTGACCTACAACTGCACCGATAGCATAGTCACTAGCATCGCACATTAATTCAAAATGACTCTCAATCAGGTGAAACAATAATAGGTGAAATGACTAATTTTTTGTTTAAAGTATTGAAGGCAATTAGACAATCCTGATCAAAATCAAATGGGACATCTTTCTCCAGTAAATAGCATAAGGGATTAGCAATATTAAAAAAATCCTTAATATACCGACTATAAAACCCAGCATGACCCAAAAAACTTCTAACACCCCTTACAAAAGTAGGTGGGGAGTTTCTCAATGACTTGTATCTTTACTGGATCTACCTCCATACCTCTATCAGAAATCTCGTGCCCCAAAACATACCCTCGAAAACGATCAACTGACACTTGTCCCAATTCAAAACTAGGTTGGTCTCCTCACAGCTTCTCAAAACTCTGAGAAGATGATCTAAGCAAGAATCGAACGAAGGGCCAAAGACAGAAATCTTCCATAAACACTTTAATCATTTTTTTCAATCAGGTCACAGAAAATGTACATCATACAGCGTTGGAAAGTGGCAGGTGCATTGCACGGTTTGAAAGATGTCCTCCTAAATGTAAAATAAAGTCTCATAAGGGCTCGTGAATGTGCTCTTATCCTTCGCCGGAGTTATGGGAATCTAATGGTACCCTGAATATCTATCTAAAAAATAGAAGAATGGGTGGTCAACTAGCCCATCAAACATATGGACAAGAAAGGGTAAGGGGAAATAGTCATTCCTAGTAGCTAAGTTTAATTTTCTATAGTCAATATAAATTTCACACTGAGTGCATGCCTAATAGTTATTAATTTGTTTTGTTCGTTCACTAAAATAGTCACTCCTCCCTTTTTAGGTACAAAATAAACAGAGCTAACTCAAGCACTATCTGAGATGATAATGTATGCATCCAACCTTTTCACTATCTCTTTCTTAGCAACTTTTTCAAAACAAGATCGAGTCTTCTTTGAAGGATCGCCCTAGGTTATGATTCTAATTCCCTTCCATAAGGATCCTATGCATGCATATTGAAGAACTAATCCCCTTAATATCTGCTGAAGTCTATCCAAAAGCTTTCTTAAGACTCTTCAAAACTGTCATCAATTTCTCCTCTTGTAAGGTATTGAGTTATGAGGATATGATAACAAGCCAAGTAGATGACACCCCAAAGAAAGCATACTTCAAATGTTTAGGAATAATTTTCATTTCTAATACGGGGGATTCTTCCAAGGAACTAGAGGTATAGAATTTCCAGTGGTGCCAAGCAACTCGAACCTCTCCATGTAAATCCTCGAACTAGCCTCTAAAAGTAGAGCTCATTCTTCCTTAGAGTCATGACTAGCATCCTCAATCAAGCTCCGCTCTACTGGATCAACATCACAACTTTCCTGAAATTGGCTTCTACAACAGATCCAGCCTAAAACAAGAATCCTCATTAGAATCAGAAGAGAATTTCATACATTTTAAAGCATTAAATGTAATCTCTTCATCATTCACCCTCATAGTCAACTCTCCCTTTTGTATATTGATCATCGTCATACTAGTGGCTAGGAAAGGTCTGTCTAAGATAATGAGTATCTTCATATCTTCCTTCATATCTAAAACAATAAAACCAATGAACAAGATAAACTTATCCAACTTAACAACAACTTCCTCTATAAACTCCTTAGGAAAAGTAAGAGATAGGTCGGCAAACTGAAGAGTAACAGTGGTGGGTTGGACTTCTCCCAATCCTAACCTCTTAAAGATAGACAAAGGCATGAGGTTGATGTTGACACTATTGACCTCAATTTTCGTGAGGTCTAGTTTTTCTCGTAGGAGTTAGGATCTAGCCTTAGGGGTCTTCCTGCGACTATCTTAGAACCTTAGAGGTGGTGCCCGCCTCGTTTTAGTTCGACCTGTTTCCGTCCTCTTTTGGAGTTTCGCGTGTGTGG
>NEWO01002729.1:0-27652 GCA_003013225.1 Phalaenopsis aphrodite
TTACATCTAATGTAATAATCAATAAATCATAGGACGGGAGGAGTTTTATAAGAATTTTATTGCTGTTACATGAAATTTTAAAGTGAATTTAATGATTGGGGATACAAATTTTCATTAATGCAAACCAACAAAGTTAATAATATTTTTGGTGCAAGACTAGATATACTCTTTATTAAGGGTACTTTTTTGTATTCTTTATTTTGTACATAGGAGATTTCGGTGGCAATTTTAAAGATACAAGCTATTAGCTATCTCCGTGGGATCGATAATGTGGTTTTAAAAGAAAATCATTTATTACTTGAAACGATACATATACTTGTGTAGTACTCCTAGTGTGTAAACTATTTTTATCAGCTTTATATACCATTTAAATTTGCACACTAGTCGCTGAACATAAATTGGGTGAAGCTTTTGACCATATTTCTGAACTTAAATAATTGTGTAATTGTAGGTCGACACATGTTCTTTATTTAAGGAATAAAATTTCCATTAACTTAATACAAGAATGTTAGATGTACCTTATTTTCTTTTAAATGGGAGGATGTTTAGATGTCTTGACAATAATGAAAATTTTCTATTGTGAATTGTTAAGCTTTTGCAGTTGACTTCATATCACAACAAATCAAAATAAAAAATTTTATTCCAAAAGAAATAAACTTTCAAAATGAAATCCAAATGAATGAAATTTTCATAACAAGTAAAAAAAAAATTCAAACAAACTCCCAAAGCTCAAATAAACTTTTTAGGCAAACCTTCAAAAACAAATTTCAAACAAAATAAATCAAACTGAAAGAATATTTTTATGTTTATCTCTCGGTTTGGATGTGAGTCTCAGGCTTTCTATTTTGATATAATCACCCTGTGTACCTCTTTAGTTAGATGTAAGTCCCTGTGTTTTCTATCCCAATGTGTTGAAGTTTAATTGAATGAATATCCTTATGGTTAGCTCCTGAGTCAGATGTGACTCCCTATGCTTTCTATCCATATCTAATCACATTGTCACCTCTTAGTTAGGATGTGAGTTCCCCGTGCTTTCAATCCTAACATGTTAAATTCAATGTCCTCAAATAATAAAAAAAAATTTCAATCAATCAAACAAACTCATCTAAAATTAAATCTAAGAGCTGATTTAGGATATCTATGTCTGTGTGGCTTTCCATTCTAATCTAATCACCTTGTTCACCTCTTAATATGGAAGTGATTCTTTGTGCTTTCCATCCTAATGTGTTCATGTGATTGAAAGTAAATCTCTTTAGTCCTTGGTACACCATGCTTGATTTCACTGTCCTGAAAGTTAGGATCCTTATGACTAGTTTAAAATTGTTCAAACTTTTTCATTGGTATTTTATCTCTTACGGATCCATTAGTGTTGGAGTAATTCTGTGGGCACCATCACGATGTGATCTTGGTTAATAACCTTGATTAAGTCAAGCCTGACTTAGAAGGTAAGTCTCTTAGGCTAGCAAACTTGAGGAAGGATACACCCTCTTCTCTGTATAACTCAACAAAAATCATAATCTCTCCTTTTTTAGGATCCATTGGTGATGGAATAACCTTATTTGGGCACATTACATTGTGATCAAGTTTGATTGATTATAATGTAGTGATATGTGATCCCGAGTTTCTTTATATAAAATGCGAGGTATGCGATTATGTGCTTATTTTCCTTACTAGTAATTCCTAATTCGCAACAGTGCCAAAAAGTTGATCCCAGGCATAAGCTAAGTGAGTTTTTCACTATGGAGCAAATGAGAATATGGTTATAATATTTAAATATGGGATACTACGCAAGTATACATATCTTTATCAAGTAATATAGGATTTTTTTATTAAGCTCTGAATATTGAACTCATTGAGAAACTTTCAATATGCACTCTATAAAGCTAGAAAGTTTAGATAACAAAAATCTACTTAGGAAAATATTCTTATTTAAACTTAAGGTGTTATAACAGGAATGAAAATTTGATTCTTTTTGTAATTTTTGATTTATGAAAATAAAGTAAACAACTAATTAACTTAATTAAATATTTACAAGATGAATGTAATATAAGTAAAATATTTTTTTCCTTAGCATGAATCAATAATAAGTATAGAAATTCTATTGTGAAAGTATGTTAAATGTGTTGTGCCAAATAGGAGCAATAATATTCTTTAACCTTACTAGAGATGTTATAATGAACCTTGGCTAAACTATAGTTTGAATAGTCTTAAAGAACGATTAGGTAGGGAAGATACTAGCTCTAACTCTAGAGTTCCCTTTTCTATCTCCACCCGGGGGCTAACATCTAGTATCAAAACCTAAAACTATAAATCAAATTGAGGGCTTTAGCTTGTCACTCTAAAGTCCTGTAATTCTACACCCTTGAAAAGTTTATTTCCCTATTTATTTGCACTCAACCCCACGAACTACATTCTCATCCATGAATTCAAAATGTGATTCTAACCATTTGTTGACTGAGACAATACAATCTTGGATCTTTCATGTTCTCACACATGTATTAACATCTTAATTGGCCAAATCAAGACGTAAATGAAGTACATGGTTTCAAATCATCACAAATTCTTCCAACATTGAAGTCTAATACTTCACATAACTTCCTTTAAATACTTAATCACTTATCATTTTAAGGAAAAAGATAAAGAAAACTACTCAGAATCAATGGAGAAAATAAAACCACACATGAGTTTAAAAGTAGAAATCACACACAAAAATAAGAAATCTAAATTAAACCTTAATGAAGTCACAAAGATAAACACTTATCTCAAATCCTATGAACCAAATGTCTTGAAGTTCCTTTGAAATTTCTTCCTTCACTCACAATACAAACTAACACTCAAAATAAAAAGAAAGTGGTCGGCGGCAGCGACGACGATTAATGGTGGTTGTGGATGTCTAATGGCTGGCCTTTCTTCTTTGGTGATCCAAGTATTTGTTTTTATGAAAATCTAAAAGGTGCCTTGGTGTCTTTTCAAATGTGTCTCCATTCAATGAATCTTCTAGAAGTTCCACCTTTCAAAAGCCAATTGAATGAATTTTCATGTCCATGGACAATTTCCCATGTTTTTACGAAGGGTTGCTTCAAACACCTCTTCAAAAATTCATTCAAATTCAATACATCATCAAATAACTACTTTTGGCGCTTAAACGTGGGGTACCTGTTACTTAGGTGTGTCTCTCTCTGAATAACTGGCGCTTAGGTGCCAGTCCTAGACTCTTAGGCAGCCTAGTTCATTTTTTCACCCTCATCATTTTTGCTCCAAATTTGACCTTTTTTCACTCCTTTTAGCATTATTCATCCATTTGATTGTACCTGAAAGAAAAACACACAAATAACTTTCATTAAAGTGCAATATCTAAAAAGTAGGTATAAAATTGTGAATAAAAATACTATATATTTTAGGTTTATCAAAATCCCCCAAACTTAAAATGCTACTTGTCCTCAATTTATTAAACTAAATAAGTAGATGATGTATATGAGTTTCTTTAGGAGTTAATAAAATTTTGATATAGAAATATAGTAGTCCGATTTAGAAAAAATATTAGTAAATGAGACCAAATTAAAATTTAATAAATTTTTAATATTAAAAAATATGAAAAATATGAGTTTCTATCTAGTTCAAAAATATTGTAAATTCTCCAAATATAGAGTTTAGGTATTTTATCATCTCCACTTAAAAATTTTTTGTTAAGCATAATTTTACTTACCATATTATATCTGTAAGCTTAAGAGTTTCTCAATTTTTATACTTTAAAAAGATCATATGTGGAACTAATTTTTAATTAGGCACTAATCCTCAAGCTTCTCCTTCCTTTTTTTACTTTATTTTATTTTTTTCTCTCTTTTTATTTTTCTTCTTTTTCTTTTTCTCTTTTTTTGTTTCTTTTTCTTTTTTTTTCTTTTTCTTTCCAGGCAAGGATTACTATATCTGGATAGGCCTTTGATGATTTTGAATTTCACTCTTCCTTTTCTTAAAGCAAAGAGTTGATATATTTCATTTACTTAAAAACATAATAATAGTTCTGAAAAATATTTTCAATAAAAGAAATTTAAGTTTTGAAAATAAAATTCTAAATCTTCTAAATTTTTTAAAAATACAATTTTTCTTACTAAAGATAATTACACTATACTTAGCATTTTTCACACTAAAAATTTTTAAGTATAATTTTTTCTTCATGGCTATAAATTTTTTTAACTAAATTCTTTTACTCATTTTTTAATTCAAATTTTTACTTCCCTGTGCGCTGCAGATTTCCACAGAAAATGAAGTCTAAAAAAATCAAGGCATTGGCGCAAGATGTACTAATTTACAGAGAATTGGAGCATGACGCGCCAGAATTGGCACAAGATGTGCCAAATTCCCAAAAATGTCTGATTTCTTAAAAAACTACAAAATCACACAGTGAAACTCCATTTTTACTGCTTGGGTCATCCCCTACCTCTAAACATTGACTTAGCACTTCACATTGATTGCGATAAAGAAGATTTTAGAGGCCAAAATCCTAGACTTCATTTTCTTTTAGTAAGAGATTCAATTTAACTTAGAAATTTTTTATTTTCACCATGGATTTTTCCTACATTATGGAAATTCCAAAATTTGGGATTTTTGATAAAAAAATTTGAAGAAAACTATGTGAAAACTTTCTTGCCAAATAATCTTACTTGGGGAGTTAGATTTGTGATTTTGTAATTTATTTGGATTTTCATAGAACTTCCAATGGCTCCACGAGTAAAGAGAGGAAGGCCATCAGATGATTTTGATGCACGAAGATTTGTCAATTTCAAGGCCCAACATAGTTATAACGCGCAAATAGAATCGAGAAAATTGATCCAGGAAAGGGCATTTGCTAACCCGGGTGGCGGGATCTAGAGGTTGATCATTGCTATAAATTTGAAAAGGTTTTGCTACTTCAATGCAGTAGAGATTGTACCAATGATTTGGGAGTTTTATGCCAACTTGAGGTTCATTGCTGACAATCACATCCTTGTAAGAGGTAAGCAATTTGAATTTTCTGGAGAAAGGATCAATGTTTTTTATGGCCTAAGGAATCTATTTCATGATGAAAATGTTGCATTCGTGATGACTGATTCATCACTGGATGAAGTGATTGCCTATCTAACAGTGGAAGAGGAGAATGGAGAATTAAAAATAATAAGAAGGTTAACTTCTTCGCTTCCATGTTGACTATTCAGTCAAAGGTATGAAACCACTTCATCTTTGTTAAATTACTGCCCATAAATCATCTCACTGATGTAAGGAAGGATAGAGCTGTATTAAACTATTACATTCAGAACATGAAATCAATAGATGTTGGTGCTCTCATAGTTCATCATGCTTGGAGCATAGCTAAGAGCTCTACACCTATTAGTTTGGGTTACCCTGCCCTGATTTTCTCTTTATGTGAGCAATCAGGACTAGAATCCCATAGAAATGAAGAAATATTTCAACCACAAAATCCTATTAGAAAGCATACAATTCAAAGAGTTGAATCATTTGTTGAGGCCAGGAGTGGAGGTAGTGATAGACTCTCTACATCAGCTGTACGGGAATCTATTGTTCGCTCTGCATCACTTGAGAATATTATGGAGCAGCTCATGATTCAACAAATGGATATAGTTAATATTCAAAATGATATTGGAGAAATTAGGGCAAGAAATGCTTATAACGATGAGTATAAGCAGAGGAGAGTTCAGCATGATATAGCTTTTGAGGAAGCTAT
Source organism: Phalaenopsis aphrodite (assembly GCA_003013225.1). Classification (NCBI taxonomy): domain Eukaryota; kingdom Viridiplantae; phylum Streptophyta; class Magnoliopsida; order Asparagales; family Orchidaceae; genus Phalaenopsis; species Phalaenopsis aphrodite. Next base: position 5,720 of record NEWO01002729.1, read on the forward strand.
GGTTAGATATCTTAGAGGTGAATACAATGAGAAATTTCCTACTTGTCCCCACTTTACTCTTTATGCTTCTATTCATGATGAAGAAGGAGAAGAATAAGAAGAATAAGAAGATGATGATGATGAGGAAGGTAATGAAGATTGATATTTATAGGAGTAGTTATTTGTTTGGTTGTTTTTTTGTTTATTATGTTGATTGGATGTTATTTTGTTAACAATTGAAACAGATGTCGTAAAAACTTTCATTATGTGTTGTGAACTTAAAATTGTAATTGTAACTATAGATTTTTACTTTTTCTGCATTTTTTGTATTTCCAATTTTTGTTTTTAATTCTCAACAAATTTTTTAGAATATATTATGTTTCATTTAATGCTTTAAAACCTGTATGTATTTTTAAAGTTAGTACCTGTAGTATACCAGAGCCCAGTTTTATAGTCAGAAATCCTCTACAGGTTATTTTTTATTTTCATGCATTTACTGTTTTCTTTCACCAACTCAATTTTATAATAAAACATTTTTAAATTACTAAAAACTTAAGTTTGGGTGAAGAAAATTTCTTTTAAAAAGAAGTAAACTAAATTTTAAATTAATTCAAAATGACTTGGGATATTAAGATTTAACTTTAAATGACTATACTAATGTTTATGAATATTATGGTAAATTTAGGTAAAATTTTTCAATAATAAAGGTCAATTCTAGAGTTAAAGATATTTGGTATGATAGGATAAGACTATATTTTTCTATTTAAATTAAAAAAAAATTGTATTTTTGAAGTGTTAAGAATTTTAGAGTTTCATGTAAGAAGAAAGTAATGAGGTTTATGAAAATTATAGATTAATATGAATTTATAAAGTGAAGAAATGCAAGGGTTTTAACTTTAAGAAGAGGATAGTGAAGTTTAAAACTATTAAAGGCTATCCATATATAGTAATCCTCACTTGAAAAAGAGAAAGAAAAGAAAGGAATGAAAAGATCCTAAATGTAAAAAAAAGAAGAAGAAAAGAAAAGAAAAGGAAAAGAAAAGAAAATTGAGTGAGGAGAAGCTTGAGGACATGCTTAATAAAAAATTGGCTTCGCTTTGAATCAACTTAAGGAAAAAACTTTATTACATTTTCTAAACCTATATTGGAGTATTAGTATCAATATTAGTAAAGTTTTCATGAAGTTCATTTTCATATAAATATTCTAAGTATCCTTGATATGATAAATTGCAATTCTTCTTGAAATGAATAGAAATTCAGAAATCTTAAATTTGATTACTAAATGCTCTAAGATTTAGAGTTTGAATCTAAGTTATTGAAGGTTCTTCTTAAAATTTACTATTTTATTTATTTATTAAACTAAAGTATAGAAGTTATAAGTTAATATCTATCCTAGTCATATGCTTTTATGAAGTAAAAGTGTCACTCAATGACAAGTAACATTTATGTTTTGGGGATTTTGATACACAAAAATAATATGTAGTTTTAAGTATATATTTTATGCTTATTTTGGTGATATTGCACTTTAAAGAAGGTTTTTTTAATTTTTTTTGCAGGTATATCAATTTTAGGTATTGGAGCAAAAGTAGCAAAAAAGATGAAATTTAGAGTCAAAACAACAAATTTTGGGATTCTGACGCAAGATGCTCCAACATAAGAGAATTAGTGCAGATGAGCCAGATTGGCGCTAGATGCTCCAAAATCGAGAATAGCACTGTCTTTAGCAAACTGGCATACGAAGCGCTAGATTGGCACTATATGCGCCATTTTACAGAGATCTTGCTAGATTTGGCGCAAGATATACCAGAGATGATTTTTTGTGGATTAAGGCAGTTTGAGATGAATTTTATGTGAATTTTAAAAGGAACACTTGTTCTAAACACCCCTTGGAGTGATTCAATGTATCTAAACACTTTAGAAGGTTCTTTTATGAAGGGATATGTCTCTTGGATCAATAGACATGTCTTTTAAATTCAAAAGAGTTGACTTTTGGATAGAATTTTGAAGAGAATTTTGAATTTATTTTGGAGGGAAGCAGCCTCTACTAGAAGAAGAGGTGTGTGTGTGTGAGTGTGGGGTGTAAAGGGGGGCGAAAAGAAGAGATAGAGAGAGAGATACAAGTCAAAGGCTTAGAGATTTTCCTCAAGGATTGTAAGAGGAGAGGGAAGGTGAGAGATTTCTTCTTCATTACACTTCTAAGAGAGAATTGAGAGTGCTTGTAAAGAGAGAAATACTTGAAGAGAATTCATAGGGATTTGCATAGGAATGATTGTGAGATAAGTTTCTTCTTATATTTATTTTGTTTTGTAAACTTGTTTTTATATATGAAATCTGTGTTTTATCATATCCTTCTCATGAAATATGAGTAGTCTACTTTATCATTCTCCCTACTTTGAGATATGGTTTTGTTTTAAATGATTTTAAAAGTCAATAATTAGTGATTATTTGAACTCCAATCTTCATTTACTTTTAGATTTGGCCAATTGAAATGTTAAAATGTGTTGAGAAATATATGTTCCAAAAGGGCTATGATTTCTACAACATGGGGAGAATCACAGTTAATTTCATGGGAGAGTATGTCATCCATGGAGTTGAGTGCAAATAAATATAGAAATATACTTTGTTGAATGTAGAATTGGATATTTTAAGCTGATAGATTAAAATCCCCAATTTGTTTCAGTTGATTGGAAACTGATGCGAGATTGTTAGCCCTCAGATGAGGGAGTAGTGGGAGCTCTGGATTGGTGGTAGGTATCCTCCTAGCCTAACCATGGAATTAGAGACCAATCTTTGGATTAGTCAATGTTCTTTGTGCACTCGAAAGAGGGTAAAGAATAAGATTGCTCCTATTTGGCACAAAATATTTTTCATATATTTTTTCAAATCATTTTAATTTCTTCACAATCTATATACTCATTGTAAAGGGGAATGATTCTTTCTTAAATTTGAACTTTCCATCACAAAAACTTTGTTAGTTTTCTTAAGTTTACTTTTGAAAGATTAGAATTTAGTTAAGTTAATTTTGTCTTTCAATTGCATTTTAATTTTCATTCACTCAAGTATTTAATATTCAAATTTTGCACTTTACTTTTTATAGTTTTAAAATTGTAGTATACATTATAATCTTAAAAATTTACTTATAAGCATTTCCATCTTCCTTGTGGGATCGATATCTAGAACTCCATTAGAGCCCTTTATTACTTGAGCGATACGTATACTTGTGTTATGTTTATATGGGATTTGGCAGTTTCAAGATTTTAAAGATAAAACTATTTTCACTGAAGTTATTTTTGTCGGGATTAATTTGCATATTTGCTATTATATCTGTCATGTGTATTTTTTAATATTAAAAAATATTTGCAAAATTAACACACTAAATCCACCCACATCATTCACCAAGCATATTATAATCTTAAACAACTTTCCTTTCTCAAGTTGATTCTTGTATGATTAGACCATGAGGCTTTTACTTCATTTATTTTGTGTAGTGTGTTGCTTGTCTTTTCCTTTTCTTTTTGTCATAACCAATCCTCTCTCCACCTTTTCTCCCTTAAACCAAAACATTAGCCATTTCTTTCCCATCTCTCTGCATGGCTAAATTTACACTCATTATCCTTCCCATGTCATACCAAATTGCTTACTTTAGCCATAATTTTATGTTAAATCTGAAAAAACCCTAATTTTCATTCTCCCTTATTTCACAGCCACCTCAACCCTAACTTTAAGTTTACCCAAAATCCTACACATAAATCTACACACAAACTCACCTAAACCTATTCTAACAAAAATCTAAACCCAAACCCTAAGTATACCCAAAATTCTATCCCACTTAATCCCAAATCCTTTTTTCTTACTTCACCCTAGCCAAAATTTACACACAAAATCTACCTTAAATGAAACATAAATCTACTCATCCCCTCACCACATTGAAATTCTGAAGCTTATTGAGTTTTACGTATTAACACATAAACCTATTGAGCTACTTATCCTAAGGCCTACCCCCTAACTCATTTACCCATTAACCGTTATGCTACATAACCCATTAAACAACCCAACTCAACATGGATTAGGCTTAACCTAACTGAACACACCCTGACCTAGACTCTATAGACCCAAAACCGCCATGACCTAAACTCGACCTACACGAACCCATCATTATCTATACTCAACCTAAAATCACACTAGAATAATTCACTCAAACGAACCCTTATTCACCCAACCCAAGCTCACTACAAATCCTCATTCACCAACCATGCCCAAAAAACTTATTTTTTTTTCTTTTATCCATCCCCTTACCTAAAACATAAATGAAAGAAAAAGAAAAAGAAAGAGAGATAGATATATAGATAGATAGAGAGGGAAGGAATGTTATTTGTGGTTAATTTGTGTTGATGTTGATGTGTATGTGGGTGTAATATGTGTTAATATGAATGTGTATGTGAGTATAATTTGTGCTGATATGATTATGTGTGCGTGTTATTTGTGTGCATGTGAGTGTGTATTTGTGCACATATCAAGGTATATAGGTCTATGTGCTATGTTAATACCATGCAAGTTCATTTTTTTACCTTATCTAAGACCCCATATGATGCTAGCCCATGCTCCATGTTACCAAACACAAGGGAATAATATATATATATATATAAGGCTCCTATTTCATTAAAATAAAAGAGATATAAAAAGGAAGGCAAAAACAAGGCACTTCCCAAAAGTTGGAGAGGAAGAACTCTAAGGAAAGGTAGATCAACAAGATCTCCTTTCAACAGTAATTCTAAAGGTGGAGTGGTACAAGTATCTATGAAGGGACTCTAAGTGTGGAGGTCGGCCTTAGCAAGCCAATTAGCAGGTCTGTTACCCTCCCTAGATGTATGAGAAAAAGACAACTTAATCTCCAAGCTCAAGGTGTGTATGCCAGTGATTCAATTAATCAGATACCAAGGGGTGGATATTCTCCCTTCAAGAATGTTGATTAAAGTCATGGAGTCAGTTTCCACCAATAATTGGTTCCAACTACACTTTTTGGCCATAAACACAGCCAAATAAACAGCTTGGGCTTCAACATCCAAAGTGTCCTCAGCCCTGGCAGAAGACTGAAAATATAGTAGACAATCCCCACTAACATTTTTGAAAACCACACCAACCCTTGTATTAGGAGAAATGAAGCTTCCATCAGTGTTGAATTTGATCCATCCCTTAGGAGGACAGCTCTAATGAACATGAATAGTTTGTAATTTCCTTGAACAGTTGAGGGAGGTTGTATATAGGATTTCAGGAAGTTTCTTATTACAGTACAATTTCTGTAAATAGCTGTAGCAATTAGTGGCAATGGCAGTGGCATCCACGTGGGCTTCATCAAATTTCAGCTTATTTCTGGCCATCCAAACAAACCAAGCAATGATACAAGGGATGGGAGGGAGAGATTGAGCCTGACAGTCTTTCCAGCTTATATAAAAATCATCCCAGGACAACTGAATGGTGTTTAGTTTTAGTTTAGGTAAAAAGAGGTTCCAAACTTGCTGAACAATAAAGCATTTGAAGAACAGATGGTGGAGGGATTCCTCTTCAGTTTTACACAGGAAACATCTTGAAGGGCCTCTCAAGCCTTTTAGTTTTAAAATATCATCAGTGGAAATGAAGACATAGAATAATTTCCAAGAGAAGAAGGCCATGGAAGGAGAAAGGAGCTTGTTCCAAACACAATTAGCCCAAGAAACCTCCTTTAGGGAAAGCAGAAATTAGCTATAGCAGCTGAAAAAGTCTGGGAAACCTTCTTCTTCACAATAAGTTTGTCCTTCTTGGATTTGTCAATAGGTTCATTTAGGACAATATTGAGTAATCTATTATCAAGGATGTTCTGAAGGGCTTGCTGGTTCCATTCACTATCAGACCAAAGGTCAGCCACCTATGTTGTAGGGTTGAATTGAGAGCCAGTTAATGGAGGGAGAATGCCTTCTCCATCCAATTATCTAGTCAAACATTGAGTCTGCCTTCCCCTATATCCCAAATAAAAAACTATTCAGCCTTAGTTCTCATCTTCAGCATGTTCTTCCAACTTCTTGAATCCCCCAATCTATTAGTCACAAGAGAAGGATGCAAATCTTTGCAGTACTTTCCTTTCAAAAATTTAGCCCAAATGGAATTTGTGCTCTAAACATAATCCAAAGTTTGCAAAAGTTGGTTTGGTAAATCTGCTGGAAGCTTTTAAAACCCAGACCTCCAGCTCTAGCACTGCCACAAAATTTTTGCCATCTCACCCAATGCACTTGCGTTCTCTAGCCTGTTCAAAGNAGACCTCCAGCTCTAGCACTGCCACAAAATTTTTGCCATCTCACCCAATGCACTTGCGTTCTCTAGCCTGTTCAAAGGAATCTATTGAAAGTCCTTTAAAGAGTAGTTTGGATGGATTTATTCATAACAGAAACTTGTGATAAATAAGATGGAAGAGCAGCCAAAATACTTTTGAGGAGGGTAATTCTTCCCACATTAGAGAGGAAAGTGTTAGACCAGCTATTGAGTTTGTCTTGGACTTTAATTATAATATCATCAAATTGGACTTGCCTTGTCCTCCCTTTGAGAAATAAGGTCCCAGAGTATTTCAGAGGAAGAGAACTAGAGCAAAATCCAGTAAGATCTAAAATCCAATGCTTGATTTCTGGTTTCACCCTTTTACTGAATACTGCTTAGCATTTCTGTTTATGAAATTTCATTCAAGAGCAATCTTGAAAATTATCCAGACATTGGAACAACAATTTAACCACAGGTTTAGTAGCTTTGGAAAATATAATAACATCATCAACAAAGGCTAAGTGGTTAACAACAATGTTAGATCTGTGGCTATATAAAGAGTGAGGAGCTTTGGCCATTAATTGATTCAACAATCTAGATAAGTAATCAAAAGCAAGTATGAAGATAGTAGGGGATAAGGGGTCACCTTGCTTGATACCTCTAGAAGCTGTGAAGAAGCCATGAGACTTCCCATTAATAAAAATAGAATGATAATTATTAGTCAGCCACCTAAGGATCAAGGAAATAAAGGGTTGAGAGAATCCCCTTGCTGATAGCACCTCCTCAATGAACTCCCAATGTATGGCATCATAGGCCTTTTGGATATCAAGTTTGAATATAAGATTCCCTCCTCTTCATTGTTTGTCCAAATCCAGGACTAATTCTTGAGCCAAGAGAACATTCTCCAATATACTGCTCCCTTGAACAAAAGCTGATTGATTTTCACTGATGAGATGAGGTAAATGAGGCTGCAATCTATTGGAAATTACCTTGCTAATATTTTTGGATAGTACATTAGTGAGACTAATAGGCCTGAACTGGTCCCAAAATAGCTTGGAGTTGTTTTGGGAATTAAGGTAATGGTAGAGCATTTAAAATAGTTAGGCAAATCCATCCTTCTGAAAAAGCTTTGTACAACCTCAATAATATCCCCTTTAATGATCTTCCATGCTTTCTTATAGAAATCTGCTGAGAATCTATCAGGGCCTGCTACTTTGGAGCTGTCAATGGAGGTTAGGGCTGACCAAATTCCAATTCCCCAATGATAGATGCCAAGTCTAAGTTTCTTGTGTAACTCAGATCAAATAGATCTTGCTGAATTGGAAGTCTGATGACAGGAGGTTGAGTGAATAGAGTTTGGAAATACTGAATGGCACTAGCTGCAATTAAGTCTTCAGATTGAATCCAGTGCCCAGAGGGATCTCTAACCTCATGAATGGTGTTGCATTTCCTTCTATAATTGATGCAAGCTTGAAAGTACTTAGTGTTTTTGTCCCCTTCACAGAATCTGGTCTTTGCAGCCTTTGGAGCATAAAATTCCTCTTGCATACAAATTGCATTCATAAGCTTTTCATTAGCCAACAATAAATGCTTTTCAGTGTCAGGAGTGTTTTCAAGCCTAGTCTCCATATCATTCGCTTCCTTTTCAGCCTCCTTTACTCTCAAATTAATATCCCCCGCCACATTCTAGTTCTAATTAGATAGTTGTTTGCCAATCTTCTTTTGCAGCATCCATAGCTTAATCAAAGGATTAGAATGGTGACAATCTCTCCACCCCAAAGAGATTTGATTAAGAAAATCATGGTGAGAAGACCACATGTTGAGATATCTAAAGCTAGATTTATGCTTGATTGGAGATGCAAAAATGATGATAAGTAAGGGCATATGGTTAGAACCTGTCATGCTAAGATGTTGGATAGAAGTATGTAAAATTTCATTCAACCAAAGAGTGTTAACAAGGATTCTATCCAATCTTTCCCATAAAGGTCCTCTCCTCCAAGTAAACTTGGGTCCAGTGAAACCAAGATCAAATAAGCCAGCCAAGCTAATATTATCATTAAAGTTATTCTTAGATTTGGTATCAGGTGAGTTGCCACCTAATTTTTTAGAAGGGGCAGAAATGAAATTGAAATCCCCACCCACCAGCCATAAGGAGTTATAGGATCTGCTGATAGTATGAATGCTCTCCTACAACTCCAATTTGGCTATTTTTTGAGATATTACGCTTTAACAAAAGGTATTTGTGTGTTTTACTTTCAGGTACAATCAAATGGATGAGAAAAGCAAAAAGGAGTGAAAAATGAGTGAAAAAAGATGAAGGTACAAAAATGAACTGCGGCGGCTAAGCACCTAGGATTGGTGCCTAAGCGCCAGTTATTCGGAGAGAGCAGCGCCTAAGTGCCAAGTACCCCATGCTTAAGTGCCAGAAGTAGTTATTTGATAATTTATTGAATTTGAATGAATTTTTGAAGAGGTTTTTGAAGCAACCCTTAATAAAAACGTGGGAAATAGTCCATGGACGCGAAAATTCATTCAATTGGCTTTTGAAAGGAGGAACTTCTAGAAGATTCATTCAATGGAGACACATTTTTTAAGAGAACCCACGACACCCCTTGAATTTTTATTAAAGAATACTTGGATCATCAAAGCCAACCGCCGAGGAGGCCAGCCATTAGACATCCACAGTCACCATTCATCATAATAACCGCCACCGCCGCCACTACCAACAACTTTCTTTTATTTTGAGTGTTAGTTTGTGTTGTGAGTGAAGGAAGAGATTTTAAAGGAACTTCAAGACATTTGGTGGAGAGGATTTGAGATAAGTGTTTATTTTTGTGACTACATTTGGTTCTAATTTAGATTTCTTGTTTGTGTGCATGATTTTTACTTTTAAACTCATGTGCGGTTGTGTTTTCTCCATGGATTTTGAGTATTTTCCTTTATCTTTTTCCTAAAAATAATAAGTATTTTAGTATTTAATCGAAGTTATGTGAAGTATTATACTTCAATGTTGGAAGAAGTTTTGATGATTTAAAACCTTGTACTTCATTACTTCTTGATTTTGCCAATTAAGATGTTAATACATGTTGTGAGAACATGTAAGATATGAGATGCTATTGTCTCAGTCAATAAATGGTTAGAATCACATATTGATTTCATGGATAAAAATGTAATTCATGGGGTTGAGTGCAAATAAATAAAGAAATAAAATTTTCATGGGTGTAGAATTAGAGGACTTTAGAGTGACAAGCTAAAGCCCCCAATTTGATTTATGGTTTTAGGTTTTGCTACGAGATGTTAGCCCACAGGTGGAGGGAGAAGAGGGAACTATAGAGTGAGAGCTAGTATCTTCCATACCTAACTGATTTTCATGACTATTCATATTATAAATTAGCCAATGTTCTTTATAACATCTCTAGTAAGAGTAAAGAATATTATTGCTCTTATTTGGCACAACCCATTTAACATAATTCCACAATAGAATTTCTATACTTATTACGGATTCATGCTAAGGAAAAAAATATTTTACTTATGTTATCTTCATCTTGCAAATATTTAGTTAAGTTAATTAGTTGTTTACTTTATTTTCATAAATCAAAAATTACAAAAAAAAATCAAATTTTCATTCCTATTATAATACCTTAAGTTTAAGTATGAACATTTTGCTAAGTAAATTTTTGTTATCAAAACTTTCTAGCTTTATAGAGTGCATATTTCTAGTTTCTCTGTGGGTTTGATATCTGGGGCTTAATCAAAAAGTCTTGTATTACTTGATAACGATATATATACTTGCATAGTATCCCATACTTAAATATTATAATTGTATTATTATTTGCTTCATTGTGAAAAACTCAACTAGCTTTTGTTTGGGATCAAGTTTTTGACACCGTTGCCGGAGAAACAAAGGAAAATTAAAAAATCTTCAAAAAGAAGTTTTTTTAAAGAAAATTTTCTATTTTTACAAAATCTTATTTTAACTTTTAAGATTTATTATAGAAATATTGTAGTGTTGTTTTTATATTAAGTTCTTGTTTGTGTGTTTTTATTTTATTTTTATTTTATGTGTTTTATAGTAATGTATGTGTAGTTTAGGCTCCATAGGTCTTATGCCTTACGATTCTGAATTAGAAAAAAACTATTAGAAAAGTAAAAGAATTAAAATTTACTGAAAAATTTCAAGAAATAACAAATGAAAATAATCAAAATGTTGAAGACTTTAGACCTTTAAAAGATAAGCAAACCCTACAATGGATGAGCTTCATTGTAGTATTCAAAAACACACTGTAGTGGTTAATTCATTTGAGCTTAAACATGCTGTTATCCAAATGGTATCAAATAATCAGTTTGGGGGAGCACTAACAGAAGATCCAAATTTACATCTTGCTAATTTTCTAGAATTGTGTGCAACATTTAAATATGATGGTATAACATATGATGCTATAATACTTATATTATTTCCTTTCTCATTAAGGGATAAAGCTGAGATATGGTTACATTCATTATCATTTAGATCTATCAGAACTTAAGGTGATTTAGCACAAAAATTTCTTACTAAATATTTTTCACCATAAAAACTGCGAAGTTTAGAAATTATATTACATCTTTTTTCCAGTTTGAAAGATAATCTATTTATGAAGCATGAGAACAATTTAAAGAACTCTTAAGAAAGTGTCCACACCATGCTATACTAGATATGCTAATAATTCAAACTTTTTATAATGGATTAGCTAGATCTCTTAGATCTATTATCGATGCAGCTGTTGGTGGTTCATTGATGTCAAAACCATTTAATGACGCTTATGCTTTAATTGAAGAAATGGCTAAAAATAATTTTCAATGGCCTTTTGAAAGGGTAAATCTTAAGAAAATAGCCAATGTTCATGAAACTGATGCTTTTGTCATGTTAGCAAATCAAGTTGTTGCAATTTCAAGGAATTTAGACCAATATGGAATGAATTTTTCTCAACCAATTTTCAAGACTGAAGAGAATTCATTAGGTCAAATGGTAGATTCTCAGGGATCATTAGAAACTTTGAATGCCATAAATAACAAGCAGAATAACCCATATTCAAACTATTATAACCTAGGTTGGAAGAACCATCCTAACTTTAATTGAAATAATACTTTGGATGGTAATAATCAGAAATTGGGGAACAACCAAGTAAACCCTTTGAGAAACTAGAATGACCACGGGAATAGTAATTATAAACCTACTTTTCCTCTGGGTTTTAACAACAATCCATAATTTAAGGAGAAGAAGTTTTCTATAAACAAAATGGTGTTACAAATGGGAAATTAATTACAAAGTCAAGGTGCTACAATTAGAAATATTGAGAATCAGTTGGGACAAATAACAAATTCATTAAGTAATAGATCTCAAGGAACACTTTCTAATAATACAAAAATAAATCCAAAAGACCAGAGTAAAGAGCAAGTAAAAGTCGTTCAACTTAGAAGCGGAAGAGAATTGGAAGGTAGAGTTCATAAAGAGATTGAAGTTGAGAGAGAAGAGATTGAAGAACCAAAAGAGGACGCTCTGAATGGTTTAGAGTAACCTACTTCTCCACTTAAAGTTGACTTAAAAAAACCACGTCCTCTATTTCCTTAGAGGCTCCGACAACAAAGTTTGGATAAGCAATTTTCAAAATTTATAGAAATTTTTAAGGAGCTTACAAATAATATTCCATTTGCTGAAGCTCTAGAACAAATGCGAAGTAATGTGAAGGAAATTCCATTTATGAAGGATATTCTTAATAAAGAAACTGTTGCACTTAGTGAGGAGTGCAACACTATAATTTAGAAAAAGCTTCCTCAAAAGCTTAAAGATGCTGGTAGCTTTATAATTCCATATGCAATAGGAGATAGATTTTATGCAAAAGCTTTATGTGATTTAGGTGTAAGCATCAACCTTATGCAATTATCAATATTTAAAAGAATGAGATTAGAAAAAATAACCCCTACTACTGTAACTCTGTAGTTAGAAGATTGTTCAATAACCTATCCGAAAGGAGTTATAGAAGATATCCTAGTGAAAGTGGATTAATTTATCTTTTCAATTGATTTCATTGTACTAGATATGGAGGAAGATAAGGAGATACCACCTATTATTTTGGGGAGACCTTTCCTAGCCACAAGAAGAGCAATGAAAGATGCGTAGAAAGGAGAATTAACAATGCACGAGAATTAACAATGCACGTCAATGATCAAAGTTACATTTAATATTTCCAAAGCAATGAAATACCCTGCAAAAGGTAAAAATGATGAATGCTATAGAATGGATGTTATAAGATATTTAAGTGAATGTCATTTCAAAAAAACTTATGAAGAGAAATCTGAAATGAAAGTATTGGAACATGAGCAACAAGAGGAATTAGTTCAATATGAAGATTTATATAAGGAAAATTCAAATTTTTTTTAGAAAGTTTTGAAGTTTTGAAAATGATAGAAAAAGATAAATCTTTTTGTCCATCAATTGAAAAATCTCCTGAGCTTAAGTTGAAGTTACTTCCTGAACATTTAAAGTATGTCTTTTTAGGTTATTCCTCTACATTACCTATTATAATTTCCTCAAAATTAACTACAGAAGAAGAAGAGAGTTTGATGAAAACTTTAAAGAGTTACAAGAAAGCCTTTGTATGGACAATTGTTGATATAAAAGGAATCATCCCTTCAATTTTTATGCTTAGAATTCATATGGAAGAGAACTGCAAACTCAGGTTTGATCCTCAAAGGAGATTGAATCCTATTATGAAATATGTTTTTAAGAAAGAAAATTTAAAGTGCTTCGATGCTGGAATTATCTACTCTATATCAGAGAGTGCATGGGATAGTCTGATTCACTTTGTTCCTAAAAAAGGAGTGACTGTGACTTTAAATGAACATAACAAGTTAATACCACCAAGAGAAGTCACAAGATGGCGATTATGCATTGATTATAGAAAATTTAATCCGCCACTAAAAAAAATCATTTTCTACTACCCTTTTTAGATAAAATGCTGGATAGACTAGCTGAGCATAAATTCTTTTTTTTTTTGGATGGATATACTGGTTATCACCAAATGAAAATAGCTCTTGAGGATCAAGTGAAAAAATTTTTTTACCAGTCCTTATGTTACATTTGATTTTAGAAGAATACCATTTGATTTATGTAATGCGCCTGCTACATTTCAAAGATGTATGATGCCTACTTTTTGTAATCTAAGTAAAAAAGAGATTGAAGTTTTTAAAGATGACTTTTTAGTGTTTGGAACTTCATTTGAATCATGTTTTAAACATTTATCAAAATTTCTTAAGCACTGTGAAGAAACAAATTTAGTCCTTAATAAGAAAAAATGTCAATTTTTGTTAGCAGGAGGAATAAATTTGGGACATCAAATTTCAAAAAATGGTATGGAATAGACCCGGCAAAAATTCAAGTGATCGCTAATTTACCTTACCCATCAAGTGTGAAGGAAATTAAGATTTTTTAAGTACATGTTGGATTCTACAAATGATATATAAAAGACTTTTCAAAAACTGCTAAGCCTCTATACCATTTACCTGAAAAAGATGCAATTTTAATTTTGATAAAGAGTGCCTAAAAAGCTTTTGAATTATTAATAGAAAAATTAGTCACTGCACCAATTATTATTTCATCAGATTGGGGAAAACCTTTTGAATTGATGTGTGATGCTAGTGATTATGCTATTGGAGCTGTTTTAGAACAAAAGCATGATAAGATTTTTATGGTTATTTACTATACCAGTAAAACTCTTAATAAAGTTCAAATTAATTATACCACAACTGAGAAAGAGTTATTAGCAAAAATATATGCTTTTGATAAATTTAGATCTTACTTAATTGGAATTAAACGTATTGTGCATACAAATCATTATGTTATTAAGTATTTAATGAAAAAGAAGGATGCAAAACTAAGACTTATAAGATGGATTCTTCTTTTGCAAGAATTTGACTTTGAAATAGTAGATAGGAGAGGTGTTGAGAATCAAATTGTTGATCATCTGTCCAGGCTTGAATTGGAGAAACCACTCTGTTTTAAAAAAGAAATTGATGAATATCTTCCAGATGAAGAATTGTTTAATGTTAATGAGTGGGGTGTTCCATGGCATGCCAAAATTGTGAACTTCATTGTTAGTGATATTATACTCTATGGAATAACATACCAACTGAAGAAGAAATTTTTATCCGAAGCTAAGACTTATTTTTGGGATGACTATTTTTATATAAATAAGGAAAGAATCTAATTATTCAAGGATGTGTACCTTTAGAAGAAACTTATAAATTTATCTAAAAATGTCATAATTCTGATTTTGAGGGACATTTTAGTTTTGATAAAATAACATACAAAATTTTGCAATCTTGATTTTATTGACTTAAAATCTTTAGATATGTTAATGCTTATATCAAAACTTATGATCGATGTCAACGAGTAGGCAATATTTCTAGGAGAAATGAGATGTCCCTCAATTATGTGCTAGAGTACAAATAAACATTAGTTACGTCAGGTTGACAACGTTAAACCAAACACTCTATGGGAGGCAACCCATAGTTATTTATGTGTTTGTTTTTATTGTTAAGTTGTTGTGTGTGATATATAAAATTCTAGTAGTATTTTGAATATATAATGATTTAGTGATTATTCTAAGACTTTACAAGATGAGTTAGACATGTTAGAATGCATATTTGGACATTAAGTTGACCTGTGCTAAATTGAGCACTGACGCTTAAACGCCAATATCCAGCGCATAAGCACAGCAGTTAGAACACGTGTGTTTTTTGGTTTTCATAAGTTTTAACTAAGATTTAGTTGTCTCTAACATGGGAGACAGTTTTAAGATGTGTTTAGGAGTTATAGAAGGAGTTTATAGCCTATAAATAGAAGGGTATGAGAAGAAGTCTCACCTCACTTCTGTTTAACCCTAAATTCTAAGTGAAAAAGTGAGAGT
Organism: Phalaenopsis aphrodite; assembly: GCA_003013225.1. Lineage (NCBI taxonomy): Eukaryota > Viridiplantae > Streptophyta > Magnoliopsida > Asparagales > Orchidaceae > Phalaenopsis > Phalaenopsis aphrodite. The sequence goes on from NEWO01002729.1 coordinate 20,929, forward strand.
TTAGGAAAAATGTCATCTTGGGAGAGTGATTTAAAGAAGGAGGAAGTAATGAGAAAGAAGTTTGTTAGTCAGAGTGTACAAGAATTATACAACAGTTTCCTCGACGTTAGTATCGAAAGAATAGCAGATAAAATCACTAAAATTAAAGCTGGCGTGGCTTCAATTGAAGCAAAAGTGATTGAAGTGAACACACATTTGGATCATATGGGATGGTAACTTAAGATGCAGTTTAGCCATACCAGTTATATAGAAGAAGCGAACAAGGCTATGTATTTGAAGAACAAATGGATTGATGAAGATTCAACTAGAGTTATTAATCATCGTCTGTTCTTTTAGATTTACATTCTAAATTTTGAAGGAGAGACTAATGATAGGACAAGATTTGTTCCACCAAATGGAGAATGGAATTTAGCTTGTGGTTTAATAATTCTGTGTTTAGTATTTGATTGTTAATGTTAAGTGTGTTTAATATGTTATTAAAGTGATCATTGCCTAGTGTTTGCGTTTAGGAATTTTCTTATCTAAGAATATTTGGATTAAGAATCGATGTATTAAAAATGTTTGTAATCATTCGTGAATGAATATAAGTGTTTGTTTGTGAGAAATTTTATGTTATTTTGCGTTGAGTTAAATTAGTTAAGATTAGTGAATCTTGAGTGAGAGGAAAATTGAGAGGGAAGAAAATAGTTATTAAAGAGTTATGAGATCATGTAGGGTTGGTTGACTTAGGCTAGGAGTGCATTTCACTTAAATAAAAAAAATCAAAATTTGTGCATTGGCGCCTAAGCGCCAAGACCCCATGCTTAAGCGCTGCATAAACCAAGAGATGAGTGCCTAAGTGCCGAAACATTCGAGCTTAACTGTTGGTTCAAGAAAATCGGTTCACGAACGGTTTTAAGTGACAAATTGGTCTGAAAAACTCCATTATTTTTGCTCGACGTCGTCCCCTTCCTTGAGCATTCGCGATTTTAGAGTTGGGGCACACCATACTTTGGAGATTTCTTAGTGGTTTGGAGTAAAAATTACTAGATTTGATATCTTTGAGGTAAGAGCTTCACTTCTATGTAAAATTTTTTTATTTTCACCATGTATTTTGATCACATTCATGAGCTACCCAAAAATCAATATTCATGGTAAACATTTGAGAAAAATCTATGGAAAATACATGGATTTGGTAGTTTCAGCTTTTAGGAGTTAAGTTTAGTGATTTAAAGTTAAATTTGGAATTTGTAATAAATTTTATTTAATTTTTTAGAAATGGTACCAAGAATGAAGAGGAGCAAAGGAAAGGGTCAATTTGATTCAAGCAAGTTTTTCAGTTTGAGAGCTCAGGATTGATACAGTGATGCACTGCAATTGAGAAAATTGATTCCTGAGCGATGTTTTAAAATTCCTTGAGGAGCTATAGAGGATCTGATTGTTCGCCTCCAGTGGGAGTAGTTCTGTCGTTTTTCTTCTATTGCAGTGATTTCTATTGTGCGGGAGTTCTATGTGAATCTCCCTAAAGCTGAAGATGGTGAGGGGGAAGACAGTGCCTTTTTCACCTGAGGTAATAAATCAGTTTTATCATTTGCCCCCAATCACTTAGTGGTTTTATACGAATTATCGTCCTACTGAGGAGGAGTTAGAAGAGATTATTTCATCTTTGACTACTGGAAGAGGACTTTGGAAAATTACATATGAAAGGAGAGTTAACTTTTCTAGTTCAAAGTTGAATGCCACTGCAAAGGCATGGCACTATTTTATAAATCAAAGGAAATTAACCTTGGGACTAAAGAGCAGCCCCAACCTACATTTATAAATTCTCTTCTCAGCAATGAAGAATCTTCAGAATTGATCAAGTTACTGTCAGAATTCAAAGATTGCTTTGCATGGAGTTATGATGAAATTTCAGGATTATCCCCAAAAATCACAGTGCATAAGCTCGGGGTGGATAAAGATATGACCCCAATAAAATAAGCTCCCAGAAAATGTGCCTTGAAATAGAGCAACAAGTCATTGTTGAGGTGAAAAAATTAATAGATGCTAAATTTATAAGAGAAGAGCAATACCCCGCATGGTTAGCTAATATTGTACAAAATAAGAAGAAAAATGGACAAATCCGTGTATGTTTCAACCTCAGGGATTTGAACAAAACCTGTCCAAAAGATGAATTTCCGTTGTTGATACTAAAATAATGGTGGACATCACTTCGACACATGATATTTTCTCCTTCATGGATGGATCGTCAGATTATAACCAAATCAAGATGGATATAAAGGAAGCAGCACTTACAGCTTTCAGAACACCGATTGCAATTTTTTGCTACACAGTGATGCCATTCGGGTTAAAGAATGCCAGAGCAACATATTAACAAGCAATGACGAAGATCTTTGATGACCTCATTCACAACCAAGTGGAGTGCTACATGGATGATTTGGTCATCAAGAGCAAATAGAAAATAGACCATTTATACGATTTGAGGATCATGTTCGAACGATTACGACAATATATCTTAAGATGAATCCCTTAAAGTGTGCCTCTGGCGTCACCTCTAAGAAATTTATAAGATTTTTTGTTCGTCATCAGGGAATCGAGATCAACCCGGATAAGATTAAAGCTATCCTGGAAATGCCTCATCCTAAAACCTTGAAACAATTATGTTCCTTCCAAAGAAAGTTGGCATATCTCAGATGCTTTATTTATAATCTCTCATATAGGTGTCAACCCTTTTCAACATTAAATAAAAAGGACACCAAATTTGTTTGGGAAGAGAAATGCCAGTGGTCCTTTGAGAACGTTAAGCAATACTTAATGACACCTCCTGTTCTGGCAGCCCCTATCCCGGGAAAACTGTTGATACTCTATACCGCGGTCTTAGACGGCTCTCTCGGAGCTTTGTTAACTCAGGTCAATGACGGGGGTAAGAAAAATGCACTATATTAATTGAGTCGTAGTCTAATACTGACGGAGGTAAAGTATCCACCTATTGAGAAGCATTATCTAGCTTTAACTTTCGCATCCCAAAAGCTTAGACATTACATGATTTCTCATAAAATTACATTTATGTAAAAATTTAATCCATTACAATGTTTGATGACACGACCAACACTTTTCAGACGTTTAGCAAGGTAGTCGATGATTTTATTGCAATTTGATATAAGTTTTGTTCCCCTCCGCGCTATCAAGGGATAGATTCTAGCAGATTTTCTCGCAGCACATCCACTTCCAACTGGGTCCCCACTCAATGATGAACTACCAGATGAATAGATACTGCAAGTAGAACTGTCTAGTGCCATATACTTTGATGAAGCTTCATCAGCTAGGATAGATAAAGGATAAGAAACAGTTATATCAGGCAAAGTAGGAATTTGTCTGATTTTCATCATGTCAGATAAGAGTATGTTGAGATTCTCCTATCACCTGACAGAGTTGTGTACCAATAATGAACCAGAATATGAAGTGTTAATCAACGAGTTGGGGTTGGCAATCTCAATGGATATAACAGACATCGTCATCTACGGCGACTCACAACTTGTCATCCAACAAGTTGTCGGACATTACAAAATTTTGAAACCAAGATTAGCAGAGTACCACCGGTGCGCAATGAAGCTGCTTGAATAGATTCTCAGCATGGCTCTATACCAGATTCCATGACGAGATAACACCCATGCTGATGCTCTAGCGAACTTGCCAAGGAACTGACATGTCCACCAGAGGATTTCATTGATATTACAGTGCAAGGAAAACAAGTTTTATCTTGGATAGACCTCTAAAATCCACATAAGCTTAAAAAAGAAGAAGGAATGATGATTGCGGTTTCTAACTATAACAGAGATTAGTGTAAGCCATTGATGGAATATTTACAAACTAGAAAGCTGCTAGAGGATAAGTCTAAGGCGTATCATAATATGAGAAGAGCTATGTCATATGCTCTAGTCGATGATGTCCTTTATAAGAGATCATTCGATCAGATGTGGCTGTGATGTCTGAGTAGAGGAGAAGCGCAAAATATTGTCAAAGAAGAACATGTTGGGAGGTGTGGAGCTCACTAGTCAAGGCCAAAGATGAAATTGAAGATCAAGAGACTTAGATATTATTGACCAGCGATGATGTCTGATTGCATGGTTACAACCAAAAAGTGTCACCTTTGCCAAGGGCATGGGGTGGTCTTACACCAACCTCTGAATGTGCTACATTTAACTATTGCCTCGTGGCCATTCGAGCATTGGGGCACGAACGTAATAGGTCCAGTAGATCCTCCATCCTCTAAGGGACATAGAATCATTCTTGCTGCTATAGATTAATTCTCAAAGTGGGTAGAGGCAGTGTCGTTACGAGAGGTTACAATAAAGCACGTCCTCAATTTTTCAAAAGTCAAGTCGTCTGTCATTTTGGAGTTCCACGCAGAGTAATTTTTGACAATGGGACAGCCTTCAAGAGCATAAAGATCAACAACTTTGTCAAAAAATATGAGATAGACTGGAGGTACTCTACCACCTACTATCCCGGGGAAAATAGGCTGACCAAGGCCTTCAATAAGACACTCGTACAAATATTGAAGAAGATATTGGATGAAAATAAAAGAGATTGGCATAATAAACTATTAAAATCTTTATAGGCCTATCAGACAACGTTCAGGACTCCCACTCAATGTACGCCCTTCCCACTTGTGTATGGGTTCAAGGTCGTACTACCGCTAGAGGTTTACAAACAGTCTCTCAGAGTCGGCATCGCCAACCAAATTACAACTGAATAAATTGCAAAGCTCAGACTTGAAGAATTGGACAGTCTCGAGGGAAAAAGAATAGAATCATGACAACATTTGGAACTTTACCAAGCAAGGATGGTACAAGCTCATGACAAATTGGTCCGCTCGAGGTCATTCAAAGTGGGTGACCTTGTTCTTGTTCTCAAAAGACCTGCTCTTGCACGTCGCAAGATAGGTGAAAATTTTAAGCCAACTTCGGTAAGATCATTTGCCGTAGAAAAAGGTCTATCCAAGAGGAGCCTACCAGCAGGTGGATTTTCAAGGCGAAATACCTATGCGGCCAATCAATGGATGATATTTAAAGACATACTATTAAACTTGATGCTGCTTGAAATCATCTTTTTGAGACTTTGATTGTTTTGGGGTTATTTATTTGGCCAAATGTCTGTGACTTGGTCCAAAATCTTGTAATAAATTAAACTCAATAAAATCAAAACTTTTGAAGTTGCATACTTTGATGTTCTCCTTTCTACTTTTAAGTTTGATATTCTACTAAATTAAAAAGAAAAAAAATAATGATGTATATATATAAATAAATAAATAATCTTCGCACCCGTATAAACAAAAATTTTGTCTAGTAAATGTTTTGTTTTGTTTTTGTTCCTGCTAAATTTCAGCGCATTGATATTTCTTCTGTCATCTGTAGAAAAAATGTCAGGGCAGAAGCTAATTTTTGCTTTCAAGGATGGTTGGAATCTCACACTTAATGAGGAAAGGGCATCTCAAGATGACATCATAGACTTTGACTTGGACTTTCGTTAGGTCGACGTGAATTATGAGAGTCCCCTGATGGATATGGCAGTAGTCGAGAAAAGGAAGGGCTACCTTAACTGTTAAACATTATCACTAAAGAAGATTCCTCACTAAAGAAGAAGAAAGTGATAGCGTAGCAGGACCTGATGGATCAGACTAGTTGCTTACCATCCATGATAACTTTGACAATAGGACGTCTAGTCAGTGTTGATGATGAGAGACCGTCGAATGCACCTTTAAAAAGAATTCAACATAGAAACGCTAATCACTGAAAACACAGAGCTTTCTTATGTGAAGAGAAACGATGCCTGAAAGAGGCAAAAATTACTTACCCCAATTTCTGAAGGAAAAAATCTATGATCCTTGCATGAGAGAAACTTCTGTAGTCCGCCTGCTGCAGAGGAAAAGTTTGAGTTTCCTATTGAATAGATATCACCAACAGTAACCGATGAAGTTTACAGAGGTTGCCTAATGTGCAACGTCAAAGTTCCTATTCAGGCATCAATCGGAGGAGTATTCATGGAATGCCCAACATGCAATATTCTCCACTTAGACCACTACAGCTCTTTTGAGGAGTTCATCGCCTCCTACACGGGACATCATGGGCTAGTTTACCTGGAGGTTGAGCCATATATTCCATTATATATGGAGCCAAGTCAGACGTGGTAGCTACAGATGTGGAGATGGCCAAGCCACCTCGACAATCTCAGAGGATTCCCACAACAAAATTGGAAAAGATGAATATAGTTAAAAGACGAGAATTTGAATTCCAAGAAGAAATACAAGGAAAATTTTTCAATATACTGGAAGATCTGGAATTGTACTCTGAAAGTGAAGAAAGAAGAATTTTCGACTGCTTATTTAACCTGAGAAACAGAGGTCAAGCTGGCCTTCTGATGGAAAGAGCTTATTCAGAACCACAAAAGTGGATGCATGGAAAGGGCAAGATAACCATCCAATGTGGTTGTTGCTACAATTTCACCAAGGATAGACAAGGGAGCCCCTCAAGGATCTTAAGACACGATGAGGTGGATCCATTGCCTCTCATGATAAAGTGGATGATAAAAAGGATGTTGACCTCACTTTTGGTTGAGGTTTAGAAACTTCTTTGATAGCCTAGGTCTAGCCATAGGACTTTCCTATTGACTAGTCTTAGAAAACTAGAAAAGGTACCCCCATCATTAGAAACTCAAAACTCTCCTATTTACTCAACTTGAAATT
>NEWO01002730.1:11624-27641 GCA_003013225.1 Phalaenopsis aphrodite
AGATTTTTTGGGAATTTTTAGAATTTTTGGGATTTTGGGTCAAAGAGGGGTATTTTGGTAATTAGGGGGTGTCTTAGGGGTAAAAGGCCAAGATGGGTATTTTGGTAAAGTTGAGGTACCAATCATCACCAATAAGCCATGGACCAAAGGAAACCCCATTTTGGGTCCTCTACATAGTGGTCTTAGCTAAACCATAACCCTAGGGCTAGTAGGTTTAGGGGACCATCTACATGAGTATCCCAAAAGCTCAAGGGTTCTAGGCTAGAAATTTGAGTTCAGGGTTGTGAGTGATTGTGAGTGTAAATGAGTGTAGCGAGTGCCTTAGCTCCAGACCAACACCCAAGGTCAACCCTAAGTTTCAGCAATCCTAAGGGTGACTCATCTTGAGTTTCCCCCACAGTGACCCCACCTACTAAATTTTTAGAGGTTGAGAGCAATATGTGGAACTTCAAGTTGAGTAAAGAAGAGGGTAGAATTTCTAATGGTGAGGGTTCCAAGTCTAGTTTTTCTAGGAATAGTCAACAGGAAAAGTATTATGGCTAGACCCTAGGCTACTAAAGAGGAAAAACTAAACCTCAACCAAAAATGAGGTCAACAGTGCACAACTAGCTTATCCAACATCTGGTAAAAAAAGGGTACAAGAAATTGATCTTTCCTAGTGGCTGAATTTAATTTTCGATAATTTATGCAGATTCATCATCCAGTGACTTGTCTTGTTGGTATTAATTTATTATTCTCATTTGAAACCACAGTTACACCTTTCTTAGGAACACAGTGAATTGGACTCACCCAAGTACTATATGAAATAGGATATATTATCCCCACATCTAACCATTTAAAATCTCTTTTTTAACAATTTCTTTCATCATCAGATTTAATCTCATTTGAGGATCAGCATTTGGTTCATGATGTTCTTTCAATAAAATTCTGTACATACAAATCCAATGACTGATTCCTTTAATATTAGCTAATGCTCATTCAAAGGCTTCTTATATCTTCTTAAAGTTTCAAATAACTTTTGTTCTTTTTCTTCAGTTAATTTTGAGGATACGATAACTGGTAATATTGATAAATCTCCTAAAAAGACACATTTTAAATGTGTAGGAAGTGTTTTCATTTCTAGTTCAGGAGGATTCTCAATCGATGAAATCAAATTTTTATTATTATCCATGAGATCTAACAATTCAAATTGTTCTTGAACATAATCAAATTCTTCATTACTCACTTCCATAGATTCATCTTGAATTACATATTCATCCTCATACTCCAAATATTCTTCTTCAGTTTTCTTTTCAAATGTATTTATGAAATATTCATTGCTTAAATAGTCGTTAATTTCAATTCTAAAGCATTCAACATCTTTTCCTTTTGCTGGATATCTCATTGACTTTGCAATATTAAATGTGACCTCTTGATCACTAACTCTCATTGTCAATTGTCCTTTCTGCACATCTATCAAAGCTCTTCCAGTGGCAAGAAATGTTCTTCCTAAGATGATAGGAATTTTTTTATCTTCCTTCATATCTAACATAATAAAATCCATAAGAAAGATAAATTTATCAACATTTACCAAAACATCTTCTATAACTCCTTTAGGATAGGTAATCGAACGATCAGCTAACTGAGAGTTACAGTAGTATGTAAAATTGCTCTTAAAATCATCTTCTGAAAATCGATAGAGGCATAAGATTAATACTGGCTCCTAAATCACATAAAGCTTTTTCAAAAAACATTTTGTCAATAGCACAAGGAATAGTAAAACTATCAAGATCTTTTAATTTTTCATGAAGCTTTTTATGAATTATAGCGCTACACTCCTCACTAAGTGCAACAGTCTCATTATCTGTAAAATTCTTTTTAAACTTGACATAGTTTGACATTTGTTCTAGGGATTCAACAAATGAAATGTTTATTATCAATTTCCTCAATATTTCCAAAAATTTTGTAAATTGGTTATCTTTGTTTTCTGCTTCAATCTTTGAGGAAATGAAGGTGGTGGTCTTTCTATAGTAATTTTCATTGGTTTAATAGGATATTCTGACTCAAAATAAAAATCTTCATTAGATTTTTCATTTTCCAACTCTTCTTTTTCAACTTCAACTTCAACATCTTTTTGAACTTTTTTTTCCACTTCTCAGTTGAATAGTCTTAATTTGTTCTTTGTTCTGATCTTTAGGATTAACTTCAACATTACTAGGCAAATTTCCTGGAGGTCTATTGCTAAGTGCAGTAGCAATACATCTCAATTGATTTTTCATGTTTCTAATTGCAGCTCTTTAACTTTGTAATTGACTTCTCATTTACAATATTAAGTCCTCCATTGATAATTTCTTCTTCTTACTCCGTAAACTGGTATTGAAACTTATAGGGTAATAAGGTTTATAGTTTGAATTCCCTTGATTTTTGAAGTTTCCCAATGGTTCATAACATTGTTCCCCCATTGCCGATTTACAACATTAGAGTTATTGTTACTCCAACTGAAATTTGGGTGATTTTTCAACCAGGATTATAATAATAGCAATAAGGATTATTAGATCGGTTGTTTATTGCATTTAAAGTCTCATACGAAGATTGAGATTCTATCATTTGTCCCAATGAATTTTCCTCAAGCATAGAAGGTGTCTAAGAATAATTCATTTCATATTGATCTATCTTCTTTGATATTGAGTAATTTGAGCAGTTAACATAAATATTGCATCAGAATCATGAATACTAAATACTTTTTTTGGAATTAATCTTTTAAAGGGTTATGGAAAATTATTAGTAGTCATCTATTCAATTATATAATATGCTTCATCAAATGGTTTTGACATTAATGATCCACTAGCAGCGGCATAAATTATTGATCTAAGAGATCTGACCAATCAATTATAAAAAGTTTGAATTATTAACCAATCTAGCAATGTATGCTGCAGACACTTCCTAAGGAGATCTTTAAATTTTTCCCAAGCTTCATAAATTGATTCCCCTTCAAACTGACAAAAAGATATAATACCATTTCTAAGCTTAGCAGTGTTCCATGATGGAAAACATTTTGATAAAAATTTTTGTGATATGCCTCCCCAAGTTCTGATAGATCCAGGTGTTAACGAGTTTAACCACCTCTTAACTTTTTCCCTTAATGAAAAAGGAAAAAGTCTTAAGTCTTTTCGACATCAATCAACACTCCATCATATTTAAATGGTAGCACACAACTCTAAAAAACTAGCAAGGTGTAAGTTAGGATATTCAATCGGTGTTCCCCCAAATTGATTTTTTTTTAACAATTTGGATAATAGCAAATTTAAGCTCAAATGAATTGACAGCTACAATAGAGTTTTGTATACTCAAATGAATTTCATCTGTTGTAGGATTAGCATAATCTCTTAAATGTCTCTGATGATGTTCATTTTTATTTCCAAAATTATTTAAGTTGCAAGCCATTTTGTTCAAATTATATATCGTTTTTTATTATATTTGAATTTTCTAATTTTTCTTTCTAACTCCGAATCGTAAGGTATTAAACCTACGGATCTTGAATTACGCATATGCAAACACAATAAGCAATAAAAATAAGAAAATACATTAAAATATAAAAAATATTTAATTAAACTATAAATAGTTTTTTAGTTCAAATAAAATGTTCTTAATTATAAAGTAATGTATCGTTATTCCCCGACAACGGCGCCAAAAACTTGATGCGGCGGTCAGTCGATTATGTAATGTGTGTTGTAAATATCTTTCAATATTACAATACACACACGACAACACTAATAGTAAATATGCAGTTCAATTCCAATAAAAATAAATTCAATATAAGTAATTTTATCTTTTAAAACCTCTAAGCTGCCAAATCCCGTAATAATAATGCAAGTATACGTACCGCTCAAGTAATAAAGGGCTCTAATGGAGTCCTAAGTATCAATCCCACAGGGAGTTGGAAACTCTTATAGTTATAACGTTAAACACAATGTTCAAACTATAAAACTTAAGTAGGTAAAGCAAATCTAAAGTAAATTTAATGTGTGTTAAATGAAATGTAATTAAAAGAATTAAGTTAACTAAACTAATTGTTAAACTTCAAAATTAAACTTATAAAGACTAAACAAAGTTTTGAAACAAAGAGTTCAAATTTAAGAAAACATCATTCCCCTTTACAATGAGTTTATGGAATGCAAAGAAATTAAAATAATTTAAAATTCATATATGAAAATTTTATTGTGTCAAATATGAGCAATCTTATTCTTTACCCTCTGATAGTGTCCCTAAATCTGTGGTTAGGTTGAGAGGCTATTGGCTTCCACTCCAGAGCTCTCAATTCTCTTTCGCTTGAAGGCTAACAATCTTGCTTTAGTTTCCAAATAATTGGACCAAATTGAGGATTTTAATATGTCACCTTAAAATCTCTAATTCTGCGCTCATCAAAGTATATTTTCCTATTTATTTGCATGCAACCCCATGAGTTACATTCTCACCCATAAAATTGAATGTGGCTCTTACCTTGTTGTAGAAAGCATAGCCCTTTCGGATCGTACGTTTCTCAACAAATTTTAACCTTTTAATTGGTCAGATCAAAAAGTAAATGAAGACCAGAGTTCGAATCATCACAATTCATTGACATTTAAAACCTTACAGAACAAAACTAATTCTTCACAAAATCATATCTCATTGTAGGGAGAAGGATAAAGAAGACTACTCATAATTCATGAGAATGATACGATAAAACACAGATTTTATATATAAAAATAAATTTACAAAATAAAGAAAGAAAAAAACACAACTTATCTCCTTCCCAAGCAAATCCAAGAAGTTCCCTTTAAGCATTTTCTCTCTTTACAATCACACTCAATTCTCTCTTAGAAGTGTAATGAAGAAGAAATCTCTCACATTCTCTCTCCTCTTACAACCTAGAAGAAAATTCTCTCTTCTCTAAGATTTCTCTTTCACGCCAAAACTTCCTCTCAATCTCATGCCCCAAAAACCTTTTTCTCAATGTCACGTCTCCTTTTCTTTTTATTAGGTTCAACCTTCTTTCAAAATGAATTCAAAATTCCCTCCAATTTTCCCCTCAAAAGTCAGATCTTTTAACACCAAGAGACAAGTCCTTTCATCCAAGAGACATATCTCTTCATTAAAGAGCCATTGAAAAGTGCTTAGATACATTGAACCACTCCATGTGACGTTTAAATTGTTTAGGACTTCAAAAATAGCTAACAAATAGTCACGAATAGCCTTACTTCATCTAAATTTGTCTCTGGCACTTCTTGCGCCAGTTCTGGCATCAACCTAATGAAATCCACATTGTTCTCTGGATTATGGCGCCTCTAGCGCTTCTTGCGCTGCTTCTCTGTAAAATGGTGCTTTTGGCGCCATCTTTCTGGAAAATGGCACCAGTTCTGGCGCCCCTGGCGCCATGATCATGAAAATCTCAATTTTTGCCCCAAATTTCTTTCCTTTTGCTACTTTTTTGCTCCAAATATCTAAAATTGATATACATGCAACAAAAACATGAAAAGACCCTTCTTTAAAGTGCAATATCACCAAAATAAGCATAAAATATATAAATAAAATAGTACATTATTTTTGTGTATCAGAGTTATGTCTCTGTGTGGAGTTGGTTGTGTCCTACGATTGTGTTGTGATGGTTGTGGTTGTGTGTGGAGGTGGTTATGATATCTGTGGTTGTGTGGAGGGTATGGTTGTGTGTGCAGATGTGGTTGTGGTTATGGGTTGTGGTTGTTTGGTTATGTTGCTTATGTGTGGGTTGTGGTTACTGTCAAATATTGATATTTCACTTTTTCTATGTTATTAACGCAATGGTTAAGACTACTGAAGTTGGTTCATCAACTATATGGGATAGGGAAGCCGAACTCATATTTTGTGACCTCTATCTTAAGAAGGTTGAATTGGGAAATAGGTCAAACTCATATTTTATGACAACATTATTAAGTTATCTTTGTGTTACTTGTATTTATTTTCTAGTAGGTTTAACAAAATTCTGATTTCGATGTTTTTTTTCCTTAAAATAATACTAATGTTAATTTGGATGCTTGTCTTTTAATCATAAACTTTGTAATTCATTATTCAAAGTTTATTAAAATTGCTTGATTCAGATGTCTTACCTAACAGAGCACTTGTTCAACATGGATTTACAAAGAGAGAGACGTAGAAAGAGAATTGTGGCAACAGTATGTTTGATGTACAAATACTACAGCTCATACATATACCACTCTCCCTGCATGGCATCATCTTACATTGGTGATAAATGGATAGGGGAGCTACTTGAATGACACCCTAAAAGATTCAGCAAAATGTTTCGTATGACACATGCCATATTTTTAGATCTTCTCGATGAACTGCACAGGAATCATGGTTTTCATGGCTCCTCTAGAATGACAATCCGAGAGGTGTTACCAATTATCCTCTACATTTTGTCATAGAATAAATCAATGAGAGGAGCGATGGAGCAATTTAAACATTCATCGGAGACAATCAACAAATATTTTTCAGTGGGGTTGAAGGCTTTTGTTAATTTGTCATTAAAAATTATCAAGTCAGAGGATCCAACATTTGAGAGGACTCCAATAAAGATTGCAAAAGACTTGCGGTATATGACATTTTTTAAGGTAAACATTTTGACTCATTATATTCAGAAGTCAAAATGAGTAGTGTAATTCACACAACCCTCTTTACATTATAAAAATTATATTAGAGTGATCGACGAAACACACATGGATGCGTGTATACAATAATGAAAGGGTCACATTCATTGGGCGGTGTGGATCACCATCACAAAATATGATTGTTGTATGTGATTTCAAGATGTGCTTTACTTTCATTATGGCCGGTTGGGAAAGCAGTGCACATGACAATCGTACATTCACTTTTGCCACAAGAAATTGAAAGCATAACTTCTCTCACCTACTTCCAGGTTTGTTCAACTATTAATCATATTATTATATATTTGTTAAGTTCATTACTATTATTGTATTTGCGACAGATAAATATTACTTAGTCGTGATGGATATCTTTACAAAAGGGATATCTGAAGCCATTTCCAGATACAAAATATCACATTCTCGACTTTGAAAGATCCAACAATGTTGCTCGAGGCAGGAAATAAATATTTAACAAGAGACACTCGTCCTTACATGGTGTAATTGAAAAAATGTTTGGAGTGTTGAAGAAAAAAGAGGTCATACTGTGTGATATACCGACATATCCATTTCCGAAGCAGGTACAATTTATGGTGGCCATGATGACTCTCCACAACTATATTTGACGGCATCATTTGAGAACTGACATAAACTTCATGGCTGACAATGATCATTTGAACATCTCGCCTGAAGCATTTGAATGCCACATAGTATAATCTATACCAGAGGCAGAAAAAGAATCACAAGAAGGTTGCACCCGGGATGGTGAATGTGTTGGAGAAATGATTGAATTGAGAGAGCGGATTACAGAAGCCATTGTTGGATGTTGAATAGACCAATTCTTGTTCATTTCATGCAGATCATGTTTATTTCTATTCCTTGTATATTTGATTATGAATTTTTGGATTTTTTATGATGTTTGAGTGTTTTTTCTTGTTTATTTTTTCTTTTGTTTTTTTTTTTTTTGGTTTGAGAGGTCCATGATGAGATGTTAGATCTTATGGGTTATTCTGGATGGCCTGATTGTTGGTCTTGGTTGCTGTCACATGTGAAATCCTATTAAAGACAACCAGGTTCCTTTTTTTTGGTGATACAATTTCTAAGGTTCTTTTGGATGGTTTTTTTGTGATATGCATGTGATACATATGAGCTTGGTACTACATGGGTTAAAGGCAACTAAAAACCTTTTTGACAAAGTTTAATGTCTTCTTGTAGTGACAGATTCGTTGGCTGGTACATTGAGTTCTATGTGACCTCACGCCTACTTAATTAATTATTTCTAAAAAAAATTCTACTTCTATTATGACTAATGAATTGTTTTTTAAAGCATTCAAGAAAGATAAGCTCGAGGATTTCTGGTACCTCCCGAGGATTGATGTGCCACTGTGGACTTCCGAGTTCTCCACTGAAATCACGTCAGCTACATAACTAAGGGAGATATTCTACAGGTTACATCTGGATAATCACAGAGAAGTGTGACTTCTTTCAGTGGGCAAACATGCTGGAAGATTCCACCGTTGAGAGTGATTGGGAATGATAGTATCCATGGAGAACAACCTGACTTGTGACATACATCATCTTCATATAAAAAAAATATGTTATCATATTATTGAATATTATTTTAGTAGTCTTTTTCTTTATTTTAGTAATGATTATACTTAGTGTTAAGTAAGGTGTATATCTTATTTTTTTCACTATATTGAAGTGGATTTTTGCTTCTAAACTATCAAATATATTGTCATGAAATTCTATGGCAATGAGCATTACTACACAGGGGCATAATGGTCTTTTATCCAGAAATAGTTGTGTTGCTACTTTTTTTAAACAACAATAAAAAATAGCCATCTAGCTTATCCGTAGTAACTTCTGCGCAGTAGCTTTCTGAGGCAGCTCCTACAGAGCAGCTTATTAATAAGCTGCAGTTGTACTAAACAGACCCTAAGTTGTGTTCCACTAGAATGAGTTGTGCATTTCTAGATGTTCGTTGAGGGTGGGGGGGGCATTTTTCAGCAAAGTTGCAGTTGGGGACTCGAGGAAACTTTAGTAAGGATAAGACTCGCACTTGTGAGAGAACACTTTTATTGGCATTGAGTGACGAGAATGCTCGTAGCAGCTTATTACTAAGCTACAATTGTACCAAACAGACCCTAAGTTGTGTTCCACTATAATGAGTTGTGCATTTCTGAATGTTCGTTGAGGGGGGCCATTATTCAGCAAAGTTGCAGTTGGGGACTCGAGGAAACTTTGGTAGGGATATGACTCACACTTGTGAGAGAACACTTTTATTGGCATTGAGTGACGAGAATGCTACGTAGCACCTTAATAATAAGCTACAATTGTACCAAACAGACCCTAAGTTGTGTTCCACTAGAATGAGTTCTGCATTTCTAGATGTTCGTTGAGGGGGGCCATTATTTAGCAAAGTTGCAGTTGGGGACTCGAGAAAACTTTGGTAGGGATAAGACTCACACTTGTGAGAGAACACTTTTATTGGCATTGAGTGATGAGCTGCAGTTGCTACTGCTTTTAAAGAATAATAAAAAATAGCCATCTAGCTTATCCGTAGTAACTTCTGTGCAATAGCTTTCTAGGGCAACTGATGTGCAACAGCTTATTAATAAATAAGTTGCAGTTGTACGAAACAGACCCTAAGTTGTGTTCCACTAGAATGAGTTGTGCATTTCTAGATGTTCGTTGAGGGGGGCCATTATTCAACAAAGTCGTAGTTGGGGACTCGAGGAAACTTCGGTAGGGATGAGACTCGCACTTGTGAGAGAACACTTTTATTGGCATTGAGTGACGAGAAAGTAGAGTTGCAGGTCAGGAAATATCGGATTTATCATATGGCCAAAATCAGAGGGCAGAATGCAGGACTATACACCCCATTGCCAATACCAAGTGCCTCGTGGGTGGAAGACGACATGGATTTCGTGGTGGATCTCACACGAACACAGTGTAACAAGGCTTCTATGATGGTCGTGGATAGATTTTCGAAGATGGTGCACCTCGTGCCTTGCCACAGAACAATAGATGCATCGCATTTCACTGATTTATACTTCAGGGAGGTCGTGAGACTATATGGGTTATCCAAACCCATCACTCTTGGAAGAGATGTGAAATTTTTGAGTCACTTCTAGAGGACCCTACGGGAGAGGCTCGACATCAAGCTTCAATTCAGCTTAGCAGCTCACTCACAGAAGAACAGTCAAACAGAAGTAGTGAACAGAATTCTGAGGAGCCTTCTGAATTTTAGTGGGAAAGAATATTAAACAAAGGATTTGATTCTAACTCAAGTTAAATTTGCTCTCAACAAATTTGTGAGTCAGATGACAGGATGCACCCCATTTGATATTGTGTACAGGTGTAACTCACCCATTCCACTTGACTTGGTACCACTCCTGCCAACATCAAAGATTAGTGATGATGTTGAGAAAATGGTGCAAGAAATTTAAAAACTACACAATGAAGTGAAAAAGGAGATCACTAAGAAGCACATGCCACAAAGACCAGAGAAAATGTGACTTTTCAAGGAGACTTGTGTGAAATAGATTGAAGAAAGGAAGGTTTTCAGGGAACCTTTTAGCAAACTCAAGCAGATGGGCTTGTTTTCCCCTTTGCTATGGTTGTATGAGGATAGGTGGTGCTCTAGTTGAATCCTGCTCGAAGGTGGTGATTACCTCCATAAATCCCTTGCCTATTCCCCTCCCCTACCTATTGTCACCTTACCCGCGCCCTACCTTTCCATTTTTCTCTACAGCCGCCCCACATCTCACATGTTTTCTTGGCATTCAACCACAGATAGTGTTGATACCACCGCTTTAGCACCCCCGCCTACGGCCACAACTCCCTTCAACCCTCCCAGTTTCCTGTTTCCAGTCCTCCAACCTCCCAACAAATTACCGTCATCCTTCCCCTTGCCTTCTTACTATTGTCGCAACCCCATTTTTTGTGACTCATATAAACTCCTCAAGGGATTCGAAAGGAGGGAAATGTATTGAGGGGTCAAAAACTCGGAGGGTGCTTTCGTTCTATAAAACTATGCTTATGAGGAAGACAGAGGCGAGATCAACTTACCTAGAGAGTTGAACGACGTGTGCGAAAGCATGAGATCAACGGGTGCAAGACAGGGCTTTCCAGTGCACTAATTAAAGCTTTAGGCCGCACGTGATCTAATGATGACGTCGAACAGGATGAGAGGTGATGTTAGGGCTCAACGAGGATGATGAAAATTTTGGTTGAAGCCGAAGAAAGAGGCATCAAGTGACTCTAGTGGGATAGGTCTGGTGCGAAGGAGAAGAATGATTGAAGCCCTAGCGCGTAGGAGAAGGAAGAATGAAGTTGGGCATCCTCTGTATGCAAAGGAAGAGAAACAACTTCAAGCCGAACTAAGGAAAAGGAAGGGGCCTGCTTGAGGATTTCCCGCGGGTTACGAGCAGTGGTGTTTATCACATGTGTTTAAGATTTTGACCGAAAAATGTATAAGTTTTAATAATTTTACTTAAATGATTTAATAAAAAAAGTATATATATATATATATATATATATATACTGTGAGTATGTGTTTATTAATAAATGTTAATAGAAAATCTTATGAAATTTGGATCTAAGGCATAGAATTTCAGCTTGGAGGGGAGAAGAAGTAGGTGAAGCATGAGAGGTGAAGGAATAGGGAAATTTGAACCCAGCAAACTTCAGTATGGCAAGATTCAAGGGAATTCTATATTGAATGACAAAATAATTAGATTTACATTAAGTAAAACGGTAGAAATTGATACTTAAAAAATGTAAATAGTCAATTAAAATAATATGAATAAATTAAATTTTAGTAAAATAAATATCATGTTTATTATAAGCATCAATTTTAGAAGATTCGAGAAAAAGACAAACCAAATAATAAATTAAATGGCATTGATATGAATACTCTTAAATTATGATATCATTTTTGTATCTCTTCTAAAGTATTTGTATCGATTGTTGTTCATGCTTATTTAATGACAATTAGTGAAATTGATTTCTCATTATTCAATTTTATCGGTCATTTCGATATGAATACTTGTAATCACACATCATGAAACGTTTTATTCATTATAGGAATAAATTTTATATATTGAGTGATCTGAAATTGTGATTGATATGAACTACATAAATAGTTTGTGTATGCTTTATGGCATTACTGTGGAACGTAAAGGTACTTGTACACGTAAATGGAAAAAAAATATTGATATTAAAGTACCTAAACTGATACAATTTTTAAACAATGATCCTATAACAGTTGTTTAGATATAAATGATATAAACATGTTATTGATATAGTAAAAGACCTTAATATTAAAATATTGTTAGTGATCATATTAATAAGCTAACAAATACTTCAAAACTGGTTTATAAATGTCTTAACTGACATGCATATTATTTTTTTTATTGTGTTACTGTAATATAGAACTATCAGTATTCACTGGTTATGTTTAGTCCACTGTTATTTTAAACTAATATTTTATGTTTAATTAAGTGATTTAAAATATGAGCAATAAAATAAGAAATATTTATGTCCCATCGTCCAACCGTCTTTACCCGCCTTAGTTAATTCCAAGGCTAGGGTCAGGTCGTGACAAAAGTGGCATCAAAGACTAGGTTTAGGATTAATTAAATATACTCTTGATGAAAAAAAATCATAAAGGTAATTATAAGAAAATTTTAATAAAAATAAATTTAAAAAAATTAACTCACATCCATTCAGGTAAAAGGTTACACCCGAAATTATAAAATAAGAGTCTAATAGAAAATGATGAAGTACAACCTACTATAAATATGAACACGAATGTCCTAACCCAAATAATGGCAGTCATGACTCAACAGATTCAAGTGTCCAGATCGTCGGCTATTGGAAGTGATACAATTGTTGATAAGCACTTAAGGATATTCCAAGAGTTGCGTCCACTATTATTCAAGGGAATTGAAAATTCAATTAAAGCAGAGAATTGGCTGATGCAAATTGAGAAGATACTAGATAGTATGGCCTGTCTGAATGAAAGAAGAGTGTCATTAGCTATATTTTTATCAGATGAAGAAACTGAAAGGTGGTGGTGTTGGCTGCATCGGGATAAGCTATGAGACATACAAAGAGTGCTTTGTACTCTTATCCGTTTGAAGACAAATGCAAGACAATTTTATCGGACTTGTAGAAGGAAAGAAGACAGTTATGTAGTAAGAAGTAAGATTTACTACATTGTCAGGGCATACACCACAGTTGGCCGCTTCTATTGAAGAAAAATGCGACAAATTCCCTTCGAGATTAAATGACTCGATTAGACAGTTGTTGGTGCCTTTGAGGATATATGAATAATCAGTATTAGTAAAACAAGCTAGAAGAGTAGCGATTGATTAAAAGCATACCCAGAAACATAAGGAGACGCACAAGAGGAAGACTATTGATGAAGTAGGACATGTAGATCAATCAGACAAATCTAATGGGAAGAAGTCCAAGTTCAATTCGGGTGGATTTAGCAAACTCAAAGTATTGTAGTCACTTGTGATAAACATGAAAGACAATATAAGGGTGAATGTTAGATGGGTCTAACAAATGTTACAGGTATCATCATCCTAGTCATATAGAAAGATATTGTCCATTGCTTAGCCAAAAGTGCATTGAAGATTAGAAATCTAGTGGAGATCCTTCACATAAGGCTGCAGGTAGGCAAAGAAGGATAGAGTCTATAGTTTCAGCTCCTACACAAGCTCAAACATAACAACCTGTTCGACCTCAAATTTATTCACTTACTAATAGTGAGCCTGAAGAACATACTATTGCTGAAGATGATAGGGTTTGATGAGTTTGGCATTCTCTTGGATATAAAGGTGTTTTTTCTAATGAGTTTCTTGCTTAGACAACTTTGTTTTATTTTAGATATGTTATTATCCTGATTTTATTAATGAGAGAAGTATAGTTGAGCAGCCTTGTATCAGGTTTTTACTTTATAGTGATCACTTTTATTTTTAGTTTATCATTAAATTTATGGATAATTACTGTTGATATGCTTAATGAGAGATGACTTGCAGTATGTTTTAAAATTTCAAGGAAGAAATTTTTTTAAAGTGGAGACGATTATAACTTCTTATTTGATCTCCTCGGGGGAGTTGAAAAGAGAGAAATGAAGTGAGGGGTTGGGAACTCATATGATACCTTCTTTCAATAAAACTACATGTATAAGGGAGGCAGAGGCGAGATCAACTTACTTGGACAGTCGAACGACACATACAAAGGCATGAGATTGACGGGAGCAAGCTAGGGCTTCCTCATGCATCAATCAAAGCTTTAAGTTGTGCATCGTGTGACGACGATGCCGTCTAACAGAGGCGGTTGTGATGATAGGGCTCAGTGAGAACGGTGAAACTTCCGACGGAAGCTGAAGGAAGAGGAGTTGAGCAGCTCTTGTGCGGTGACTCTGGTAGGAAGGAGAAGAAGGATTAAAGCATTAACACGCGGGTGAAGGAATAACGAAGTCCAACATCCTCGGTATGCAAAGGAAGAAAAGTAACTTCAAGCAAAACCAAGGAGATGAGGTAATTGCCTACCGATTTTCTGTGGTTTACGAGAAGTAGAGTATCCCACATATTTTAAATTTTATTGGCTTTAGACTCAAGGTATAGAATTTTAATTTGGAGGAGAGAAAAAGCAGGGGAAGTTGGGCGGGGGGTGGAATTTGATCCCAGACAACATTAGTATGTCTCAAGTTTAATTAACTAAAATTACATGTGAATGACAAAATAATTATAATTAGATAAAGTAAAATGATGAAAATTAATACTTCAATCATTAATTAAAATAATATATAAATTAAAGTTTTAGTATGAATAACATGTTTATTATAGGCATTAATTTTAGAAGAGTCAAGATCAAGGAAAATTCAAGAACAAATTAATCGACATCGAGATGATGATGACTCTTAAATTATAGTATCACTTTTATCTCTTCTAAACTAATTGTATGGATTTTTGTTCATGCTCAAATAATAAAATTGATTTCTATTATTAAATTTTATCTATCATTTCGATATGACAACTTGTAGTCTCACATTATAAACATTTTATATATTATAGTAATAAATATAATATATTGAGTGGAAATTGTAAATAATATGAATTGCATCGATTGCTTGTATGTATGAGCTTGATTATAACATAGTCACCATTTTACGGTACTAGCAGAATAATGTCAAGATACTTGTTCATTTAAATTAAAAAGAATATTGATATTGGAGTGTCTTAACTAGTATACTTTATTAGAAGGTACTCATATGATTATTATATAGATATAAATGATATAGACATGATTTTTATATAGTAGAACACCTTAAATATTGAAATATCGTTAGTGATCATATTTATAAACTAGCAAACATTTTACTACTGATTTACTAAGAGCTTAACTAGCATGCATATTCTTTTCTCTTTCCCTGCGCTATTGTAATCTTAAAGTGTGAATATTAACTAGTTATTGTTAGCTCACTGTTATTTTAAATTAACATTTTAAGTTTAAATGATTCAAAATATGAGCAATAGAAGAAATGTTTATAAAAGACAAATAATCAATAATGACCTACTTTTAATAATACTATTTTAATATTTACTTTTATATAGTGGCACTTTCATTTATTAAAATGTTAGTTATAAAAAATAAAAATAGAAAAATTTATGTCCCACTGCCCTATCATCTGTACTAGTCTCGGTTAATTACAAGCGCCAAATCAGATCGTGACATTCCTCTGTTCAAGTTGCTACAACCACACCATTCCAGCCCACCTATCGTTGTCTAGTCACCACCCACCACCTTTATTCTCACTCTAGGGTGTTGTTTGTATTTATCATTTATTTCTGTTCTGAAAACCTTTTTGTTTTAATTCCATTGTATTTCTTTAATAATATTTTGCACTCAGTTGTGATTTGGGTTACCTCTGTATCACTCACTAGTTAGTCAATTTGCAAAATTCAATTCATTTATTCAGGGGATGGAAAGAGGCAAAATCATGCCGCTATAAAGCAAAAGAATTTTTTTTTAATATTGCCATCAAAAAATTTAATAGAGAAAAGTTGGTTTCTAGAAAAAGAAGCAAAAATTGATAAAAAAGAACTGGAAATTCACATGCATACTACACAATTCTTATGTATTTACATATCTAACATCAAAAGTTAGATATTTTACATTTGCAACGCCTTTGTGTCATGAAAGGTATTCATGAAAAAGCATATTTCTCTTTTAAAAAGGTAGTGATAGAGGTATTTTTGTTGTTTGTTACAGATGGTGTCATATGCATGTAAAAACAAATGTTTAGCTGTTAGATATGTAAATGCATAAGAATTGTGTGGAATGCATGTAGAAGCCCCGC
>NEWO01002731.1:9589-27630 GCA_003013225.1 Phalaenopsis aphrodite
AAATGAAGATATATTATGTTTCTTTCTCACAAATGAATGATATCTTCTACATCTAAGATGTGAGAAATAATATATTAAAATATTATACACCTTTCTTAAATTAAAATTTCTATTATAAATGGTATGTTTGCATAATTTGTGGTATGTTGTTGGTTTATATGGATGTATTATATGATTTTCTCATATAAAATCATATATTCTTCTCCTCTAATGGAAGATATTGTAGATTATAATTTTATACACCATTCCATTTGAAAATATTCTCTTTTTAAAGTTTTCTCATGTTTTAGAAAAATGGTGGTATATCCATTTGATATATTATATTATTTCACAAAAATGAACCATGTCTTCTTCTCCTTTGATGTGAAAAATTATAGATTATAATGTTATGCACATTTTCTATTAAAAAATTATGTTTTAAAAGTTTTATCATGTTTAAGAAAAATAGTAGTTTAGTGGCAGTACAGATATATATAATGTATTTTTTCGCACAGATAAATCATATCTTATGCTTGTCCGACATAAGAAATAATAGATTATGATATTATGCACAATTCATATGTGAAAATTTCTAATTTAAAAGTTTTATCATGTTTTAGAAAAAATGTTGATATAGTGGTGATATAGTGATGGTATAGTGGTGGTACTGATGAATATATTCTATTTTTCTCACAAATGAACCATATCTGATGCACCGTTGATGTGAGAAATAATCAATTATGATGTTATGTACCATTCCTATTTAATTTTTTTTCTAAAATTCTTTCCATATTTTAGGAAAGTAGTGGTACATTTGTGGTATAATGGTGGTAAATTTGGATATATTATCTTTTCTCACTAATGAACTATATCTTATACTCCTCTGATGTTAGAAATAATAGATTATGATGTATATACCTTCTTAATTTGAAAATTTTAGCTCTAAAAGTTTTAACACATTTTAGAGAATTGTGGCATACATATCATGCACCTTCTTAATTTGAAAATAATATGTTATGATATTATGTAACTTTCCTATTAAAAAAAAAATCTCTAATAGTTTTAGCATATTTTAGAAAATTGGCTGCATAGTAGTGGTATAATGGTCATACAAATGAATGTAATATTTTTTACCATACAAACGAACAAAATCTTTTGCTCCTATGATTTGAGAAATAACAAATTATGATATTATGCACCTTTACTTTGAAAATTTCTATCCTAAAATGTTTATCATGATTTAGAAAAATGGTGGTATAATGGTGGCATAGATGGATACATTGTATTTTCTTTCTCACAAATGAACCATTTCTTCTGCCTCTATGATGTAAGAAATAATATATTGTGATGTTATCCACTTTTGCTATTCAAAAAATTTTGTTTTAAAAAGGCTTACAATACATTAAAAAATTAGTGGTATAGTGCTGATATAGTGGTAGTACAGATAGACATATTGTATCTATTCTCACAAAAGAACCATATCTTTTACTCCTATGATGAGAAATAATAGCTTATTATATTATGTGGCATTACTATTAAAAAATTTCTCATCTAAAAGGCTTTCCATGTCTTAAGAAAATGTTGGTATAGTGGCGGCACTTATGGATAGTTTTTCACATAAATGAACCATATTTTATACTCCTCTGAAGTTGGAACCAATTTATTATGATGTTATGCACCTTTTTATTTAGCAGGATTTGTTATAAAAGGTTTAACATGTTTTTAAAAAATAATGGTATAGTGGTAGTATAGTGGTGATGCATCTAGATATATTGTCTCTTCTCACAAATGTGAAAAATAATTGATTATGAAGTTATACACTTTCTTAGTTTAAAAATTTATGTTCTAAAAGTTGAACCATGTTTGAGCGCAATAGTGGCACAATTGTGGTATAATGATACAGATGAATATAATGTTTTTTTTTCACAAATGAACCATATCTTCTGCTCCTATGATGTGAGATTTTGCACTTTTCCTTCTAAAAAAAATTGTTTTAAGAGTTTGATTGTGTTTACAAAAAAGGGCGGCATAGTAGTGGTATAGTGATGGTACATATGGATATAATGTGTTTTTCCTCAATCATGAACCATATCTTCTGCTCTTTTGACTTCCCCACCTCTCATTTTCATTTGCATGACCCGCATTCCTTCTTAGTTTCACTCAGCCAAAAATCAAGAAGGAAGGGATGTGATCGCAGCAAATCCCACAACGGCCAATAGTGAGGGTGAGCAGTACCATGGAATACATGTGACATGTAGTAATCCGCATACAACTTCCAATTTCCTCTTTTGATCTTCCTCTCTCTCACAGTTTTAGCACCCGATCATGACACAATACGATCCCACACTATAGGCGAGTCGCCCAGTGGAGGCGAGAGTCTCACACAGACCCGCAAATGACTTTTTAGGGCTTCAAGATGAAATCAGTGTGTATGAAATCCTATTTCATGTCAATTAAAGTTTTATTTCCTTGCTCTAGATTTCACTTTGAGGCTTGCCTTATGACCCAAGGAAAATATGTTGAAACTTTCATACCTATTTTATACTGTTTTTGATGATATTGCACTTTAAAGAAATGTATTTTTGATGTTTTATTGCAGGAATGATGAATTATGGTCATTGGAGCAAAAAAATGCAAAAAGGAGCAAATTTGGAGCGAAAAGGACCAAAATGTGGAAATTTAAACTAGGCCGCTGACAGCGCCCTCGACCCCGCCGACGAGGAGTTTTTTCCGAGGCTATAGGACAAAATTCTCTAGAAGTCCGTCGACGATGCCGTCGAGGCTGCCGACGGTGAGATCGACGGTTATGCCTACTCAAGCTTTGGATAAGGCCAAATTTTGAAGGGATGTTTTGACAACTCTTGGGAAATCTCATCCACAACTTTAAAAGAACATTTTCGCCGAAAAATGGGAGAATCTAGAGGTTAGAGAGGTTCCATTAGTGTATAGAATTTCCAATAGAGTGTAACAATTGTGAGGAATTCTTTGAGAGATTGTAAGAGTGGAAGGAAAATGAGAGATTTCTTCCTCCTTGCTACTTCGAAGAGGAATTATGTGTGCTGTAAAGAAAGGAAGAGATTCAGAGGAACTTCAAAAAGTGTTCCTGGAGAGAAATTAGAGATAAGTTATTTACTTGTTGTAGTTTGTATGACTTTGATTTTATATATGAATTCTGAGTTTTGTTGTGCTTTCCCCATGAGTTTTGAGTAGTTTTCTCTGTCTTTCTCCTTGTCTCGAGATTTGTGAAATGGTAATTTGAATTGGTGAAGCCATGAAAATGTTTAAGAAATTGTGATGATCTTTTCACTTCGATCTTAATTTACTTTCAATCTGGCCAGATGATTTGTTGAAATTGTTGAGTTTTACAATTAAGTGAAGATTATATCCAAGATTCAGCGAGGTCAAAGCCCTTGGAAGTTGGGTGCAAATAAATAGGGAAATAAAATTATCGGGCGTAGAATTGGAGATTTTAGAGTGACAAACTAAAATCTCCAATTCTGTCCTATCGTTTAGGTGTTAGCCCTCAGGTGAGGGGAACGTGGGAGCTCTGAAGTGAGAGCCGGTATCCTCCCAGCCTAGCCGTAGATTCAGTAAACAAGTGTAGGATTAGTCAATGCTCTTTATGCCTGGACCAAAGGGTAAAGAATATGTATGCTCTATTTGACACAATCTAAATTGAACTAATTCACTTTATCCATTCACTATAATTTCTTGACAAGGAGATGGATGCTTTCTTATATATTGAATATCACAATTAAACCCTCCTTAGTATCATTAATTATTTATTAGTTTTTAAAATTATCTATTTATTTCATTTGCCTATTAATGACAGATATGCAATTTAAACTTCGTTGTTGTGATTAAAGTATTGCTTTTCTAAAATCTTAGTCTACAATTATAACCACTCCCTGTGGGATCGATATCCAGGACTCCATTTGAGCCCTATATTACTTGAGTGATAAGTATATTTGCGTTGATAAGTGTGACTTTACAATTATTGAATATTTATTACGTCCATATTTATCTTTTATTTTAAGCATATATAAAGTCGTTGGTCACCTTATTTTTTATGCATTATTCATTTTCAATAACAAACAGAGGTGCCAAAAATCAAACTCCAGGAATCAACTTCAGTGGCAACATGTTGATCCTACTCCGGATGGATTAAGGAATAAACTCTTGGACAAATGTTTCGATTTGGTTACTCCTTATAAGACAAAATATTAACTTCTATTATCCTTTGCTAACAACTTCTAGATGTTGATTCTTTTTGAAATTTCATCTAAAATGGATTTCTTATTCAGTGAACATATTATGTGGATCTTTGAACAACATTAGAATAATTTCTCCCCTGATGTCTAGGCTACATGCATAAGAACACACCTTCTAAACAAATAAAAATTCACCAAGATGTTGCTTCTCACACTTAACGCATGGCGGTATAGTGTTACTGTCAGCCTGGCTAACAACTCCACAAGTGGAGGACTCTTTCTTCTTCCCACTAAACTCTCCTTCTTCTAAATGAATTGTCGGTGTCACTTCTTAAGAACTCTTCCTCATGTGCATGTCTATATGCTTCTGAGTCGGTTGGAAATCAATCTCCATATGTCTAACTCTTTCTACTGGTACTGAATAGTCTTCAATTTTGAAGTGGCACTAGTGGCTGTTGGATTGAATCTTTCACTCCAAAAAGAAACCTATGATATTGTTCTCTGCATTTGCAATGAGTTTTGATGCATATCTCAATATCATAGTAAACTTGGCTTCATTGCTTAAATGATTGCTCTCCTTGCACGAACCAAATGAGTTTTCCTTGCATCAGCCTTCTAGCTGACAACAGTACAGAACAATCTCTGAAGGTTTTCAAAAAGTCATCAAAGATAACCTAGGAGTAATCACACTTCTGAAATACAATAATCCAAGAAAACAAATTCAATATACATGTGAGTCTATAAGAACACTTATAATATGCTTGTCTTTCATAATTTTTTGAGTAATGTGATATATGTCAATGGATGTTTCAATAACCTTTTTTCTAAGTGAATTTTCACTAATCTGCTATATATATTTATCTTAAGTATACTTTTACTTTATACTCTTAACATACAAATTTATCTCTATGAGGATCAATGTCAACAAAATTTTATACTCCATTGGTCGATATTGTCCCATTGGTTTTCATCGGCACAACGGTTAGTGATTTACATATCACAAATATCTAGGGTAGAAAAGTCATTACCTACTTCTCACCGATATTATCTCGTTGACATAGAAGTCATAATTTTTTGAGGAGTTAAGCTCTAGTCTACTCACCTCTAGTTGTCTCTCATTAAGTTGCTTTAATATTATTTTTAGCTTTTAAACATTTGAACAAGATGAATAGAAGAGGATACAATGCATATAGAAGATAAGAACAACAAACGAAAAAGTATAAATATCTACATATTAGTTTTAATTGTTTTCTTTAGTGGCTTTTTCACATACTATTTGAATATTAAACTACTTGTAAGAGAAATAGAATAAAAGTGAGTTGATTTCTACTTTTGGTTAACTCCAAACCCTAGGTTGGGTCATGACAATACAAGTGGTGTAGTGGTGGTGCAAATGGATATAATATTTTTTGTCTCAAAAATTAATCATATTCTCTGCTCCTTTTATGTAAGAAATAATAATGATGGTATTATGTACCTTTACTATATGAAAATTTCTATTTTTAAAGGTTTAACATTATTTACAAAAATTGTGGTATACATGGATATAATATATTTTTTTCTCACAAATGAATCATATCCTCTACTCCTCCAATGTTGGAAACAATAGTTTATGAAGTTATGCAACTATATTTTTTAAGATTTACTATTTTAAAAGCTTTATTAAGTTTTAAAGGAATAAAGGTATAGTAGTGGCATTATGGTGGTGCTGATGGATATAATGTGCTTTTTTATACAAGTGAACCATATCTTATACTCCTCGATGTAAGAAAAAATAGATTATGACATTATGTATCTTTCTTACTTAAAATTTTCTATTCAAAAAGTTTATTGTGTTTTAGAAAAATAGTGGTACAATGGTGGTATGGATGGATATATTATGATTTTTCTAGTAAATGAATCATATATTTTACTCCTCTGATGTGAGAAATAATAGATTGTGATGGTATGTACATTCCTTATATGAAATTTA
This sequence comes from Phalaenopsis aphrodite, assembly GCA_003013225.1. NCBI lineage: Eukaryota > Viridiplantae > Streptophyta > Magnoliopsida > Asparagales > Orchidaceae > Phalaenopsis > Phalaenopsis aphrodite. The sequence goes on from NEWO01002731.1 coordinate 15,752, forward strand.
TTATTTTAAAAACTTTATCAATTTTTATAAAAATAGTTGTATAGTGGTGGTACAGTGGTGATTGATATAGGATAAATTTGTGTATTTTTTATGCATTAAATACGATGTTTTATTCATCATTTATCATGATTTTATGTTGTGGAAAGTGCTTTAGAGTATTTTACAGGCTATACGTGTTGAAATAGTGTTGAACTGTGTAGTTACGTCCGATCTAGCATGACCCAGCTAGATCTGGGCATGAACACATAGATATGGACGCGACCATGCCATAACTGGTAATGCCAATTATGGCATGGTCATGCTAGTTATGACATGGTCGCGTCCATATCTATGTGGGCATGACCAAGCCGTCAGGCTATCGGATCTTACTTTGACAAGTATTTTTATGTTGATTTCAGTCAAGGCCTTATAAGGAAAGTTATGACAACTTCTTAATGAAATTTGAGATACTAATGGAGGTTCTTTAATACAGATTTGAGTGTCAATGCAAAACCTATGGCTCTCTCCTTCTTCCTTGAAGCAGAGAACTTCTAAAGTAGTTTTTCTTTCACTTTGTCTTTTCGTGTGGTTTGTTGAGGTTTCAATGAGTTTTGAGACGAGAGGTTGAGTGCATTTATATGAGATGAAATCATCAAGTAACATTTTTTTAATGGAGAGAATTATAGTGTATTACAATGACTAATTGGCTTGGTGAGAGTTTTTTATACCTCCTGGGTTGTTCTTGTTTTTATTCGTGAAATAAAAAGTATTGGTGCATTCTTATTCCATGAATTTCATTTACCAGACTTTCATACTCTTGTGATGTAAGGTTTGTGATTTTATTGTGATTTTCATGTTATTGATTTTCTATTTCCCTCAATGCCTTTTTGATGCATAAATTCTAATGTTGATGTGCTAAGCTTTCTATTAAAGTTGCTTATTATTAAACGTGATAAGAATGTTAAAAATCTATGGTGAACTATGAATTCATGTTGCATAGTGGAATGAGTTGATTAACCACAAGAATAAGATAGAATATGAATATTCTATTAAAATCTTGCAACATAGATAAAGGATCAAAAAAATATTGAGAAATGTCATAGGGTAAAGTGAAATTTAACCTTATGTATTTCTAATTGTTCTTCTGGCCTAGGCATATGCTTAAGGAGAAAACTTAAATCCCTAGCTTTCAATAATAATATTCCATAGAAAAACTTTAAGAAACCACCGTACTTGTGTCATGGTATTATGAATCTTACGTATTTAAAATACTCAACACTTCTTTCTGTCATTTATGTTTGCTGCATTTTTAGGATTGTTATCTTCATCTCTTAAATTTGAAAACTTCAAATTAAATTTATTCATTCAGTAAACTAAACATCACTGTTAAAAATATTTAGGCATTATCGTAATGGGATCGACAACTTTTACACCACATATTACTTGACATGTATATTTATGTAATTGGTCGGTGATCCCGATATTTTTTTATATGTATAATTTATGAAGTTGACACCACTATTTAAAGATTTTAATCTCTGGCAATGGTGCCAAAAAATTGATCCCAAGCAAAGTAAGATTTCATTTATATTTTTAGGGATTCTATGCATGTATACGTATGGTTATCAAGTAATATAGGACATTTTGATTATGACCCAAATATCGATCCCACGGAGATCGAGGTTAATCACGTCGGAATTCAAGAGAAGGTCTAGTCTAGAATAACACACTCTAGCTTGGAAGGTCAATAAATGTGTGATTTTTATTATATCATACAATTATCACTATAATACTACTTCTACTCCTAAACTAAAATACTTAGTGAAAATAAAAAAGTGGGATTTTTAATATATTAAAAGTACCCTTCCTCATTGAATGAAATTAGTGACATGTGTAAAAGTAAAATAAGTAGTGAGAGAGATTGTGACAAATAAGAGAAATTATATTGTTTACACTTACTAGAGAAGTTATAAAGAACATTGATTAATCTAAAATTTGAATAGTTTTGAAGACGGGATAGGTAGGGAAGATACTAGCTCTCACTCTAGAGTTCCCTCTTATCCCTCCACCTGGAGGCTAACATCTCGCATCAAAACCTAAAACAATAAACCAAATTAGGGGGCTTTAGCCTGTCAATCTAAAGTCCTCTAATTTTGTACCCATTAAATATTATTTCTCTATTTATTTGCACTCAACCACATGGACTACATTCTCATTCATACAAGCTTATGTGATTCTACCACAGTTGATTGAGACAACACCATCACGGATCTTACATGTTCTCACAATAGATTTTAACATGCAAGTTATCAAGTTTACATGTAAATGAAGAACAAAGTAAAAACATCACAATATATTATCACTCTACTCAATTTTATCTCCTACACATTTATACTAATTCATTAAAAGAGGAAAGAGTAAAGACAACCACTCACTACACATAGAGACACAACAATAACTTTTCGTTAAACAAGACTTTGAAGCCATACAAACAAAGTACTAAATTCAAACAAAAAAACAATGAAAACACTTATCTCTGATGGAAATCAAACTCTCCTTGTATAGCAAAAGCAATCTCCTTACAATTCTCTCCAAGAACAAAGTGAAAAGAAAAGAAGAAATCTCACACTCTCTTTCTCTCTCTCAGCTTGTCGCCCCACTTGGGGCTCACACCCAAGCTTTCTTCTTCTTCTCCAATCCTTCTTCTCCTCTTCCAATTGATTCAAGAGTCTAAGAGTTGTTTTAAAAACATTTCCAAGACTTTTTTTATAATTTCCCAAGAGATGCTTAAGTGTCTCTTAAAAAATGTCCAGATTCAATGAATCTTCCAAATGGTGCCTCAAGTGACTCTTCATAACTCCATATAACCGCCCTAAATTCTTCTAAAAAGTCTCTTTTCTCATTTCCAATGATTTCCTTAAGAGAAACATGAAACAACACTTCAAAAATCGTCCAAATCTGATGTACATTCTAGAAGATTTGTTGAAAGCTATCTTTAGCGCCTAAGCGTCGATTCTGAGACGCTTAAGCGCCCTCCTTTCTGTATGTTGGAGCCTAAGCATCATATTTGGGCGCTTAAGCACCGAGAATAGGCACTTAAGTGCCCGGTTTCAGTCCTCATGGCTTCGGTGTGCCCCGATTCAACCCTATTTGCTCCGTTTTGGTCCATTTTTGTTTCTTTTGCTCCAATCACTCCAAATTCTTCAATTTGATGTACCTACAACCAAAAACATAAAAAATTTCATTAAAGTGCAATATCATTATAAAATGAAGCATGAAAAATAGTACTTTTTTAGGCGTATCAAAATTCCCAAACTTAAACATTACTTGCCCTCAAGTATTACTATATTTTTAAAATAATTTATGTAGATTATAGTTAATGGGTCATCCTTTAAAATTGCTAAAATTTTGTTCTCTAAATGTTATAGTTCAAATTATAAGAACTTATAGTTAATCAAACTAGCCCAGGGTCTAAAATATTTATCATCAAACTTAGAAATTTGTTTTCCTATCTAGTTCAAAAATATATGCAGATTTTTCAAACCTCAGATCCAATGAACTTTACTTTATAGACTTAATAAATCTATTCAAAATAATTTTTACTATTATAAGTATAAAAATCAAGCTTAGGATTGTTCTAAGTTTATTACTGTAGAAAGACTCAAGTGAAACCAGTTTTTGATTCGGTCCTCTCCTCAAGCTTCTCCTCACTTTCTTTTTTTCTTTTTTTTTTCTTCTTTTTTTGCATCTTTTTGTAGGTTCTTTTTGATCTATTATTTTTTTTCTCATTTTTTAAGTGAGGATTACTATATCTAAATAAGTCCTTAAATAATTTTGAATCCCACTGTCCTCCTCTAAAGTTAAGACTTACTACTTTCCTTCACTTAAAAGCATGTATTTTTTTGAATGCTTTTTAAAAGAGCCTTAAATGTTTTAAAATAAAAATTCTAAGAATCCTTAATTTTTTAAAAATACAATTATTCTTACTATGAAATGTTATTCATTTTCCGAAGTTCTTCACTAAATATCCTTAACTCTAGGTTCACCATTTTCACTAAAAATATCAACTAAGTTTTCCTACTCCATTTTTATACTTAAAATTCTAACATCCTTAAGATGACTCCAAATAATAATAATCATTAGAAATAAAATAGAAATTTATTTGCATTGCTTTTAAAAACAAGTAGGGTTTAAATTTGAAACATTTTTCTTTTTCCCCCAAACTTAAGCTCAGACATGTGTAACACTGAAGTACAAAAATATGCGGCAGAGAAAGATCACTTTTACAATTTACTACACATCCTACAAAAATATCAACAAATAACACATGGAATGTTGCAATAGAAAGTAAATATACCCTAAACATGCTTGACATAACAATATAAAGGAATTTTAAATAGTAGAACACGTACAAACTGAAGATTAAACATGAACACATTCTAAACTTCATAAAGGAATCGTTGGATGCTAACAAGTTCAAAACATTAAGATAAGTTTTGTCATCTCCAATGACTCATTCAACTTGACTCACAAACACAGACACACGAACTCCAATACATAGACTCACAAATTCATAAATAAACAACAACTGAGGTTAATTTGTTCTCCCTTCTACTCAAATTTCCCCTCCTTACTTTCAATTTCTAGCAGAAGAAACTACACTAACAACGTGGGTGTATTATAAAACCTTATATCATTATCACCCATGGACTAGAATTCCCTCATATGATGCCAATTTTAAGGTTACTCTAAGTCTAAGGTATGCATGATTTGGTAAATAAAAATAGTGCAGTTCATCCAGATGTTGTTCACTAAGTAAGTTTATGACCTTACCCGGTGAAGACAAAGTCCGATAAATGAAGTAATACAGTTGACATGGAGTGGTCTAAGTCTAAACTCTACATGCTTCAAGGTAATGCTCAGCTCATGTTGAGAACTAAGTTGTAACAGACTTGTGAACCTTCTACTACTAGAAATCATATACAAATCTAGTCATGATGAAGGAATTACCTCACAACATTAATCCAATCTAGTCTTACACATCAAACACGGATCAAAGTCTAACATCTCACTATTATCTAATCCAACATAACAATAATCACACTACACAGATAACAATGATAACCCTGGGTTAACTCCCACAAAGTGTTTGGTCTAACATCGATGACTCAATGTATCCAATGTTCACTCTGGTTGCCCCAGCATCAGAATCTCATTCATTTTGTCTGTATACCAAAAAATATGCTATTCAATGATTTTGAATAACTCTTTCTTAAGAGATCTTTTACTGATTTCATCATTCAATTCAGGTTCTTCTTGTGATTGGGTCAATTAAATGTTTAATTTGGTATAGGGTGATGTCATGAAGAGTTTTGAAATGATTTCAAGTGATTTCAAATTGAATTGAAAATTCAATTTGGGGATTTTGGACATACGGTCAAAATTGGGCCTTTTTAATTTGGGTTGGAATTGAGCTTACAATTGGTTCAAATTGGGCTTGTATTTTGGTTTCAATTGGTATTATGGATGTTGAATTTTGGTTTAGAACTAAAATTGGGCAAGATTGGGGTTAATTGGGCCTAGGTTGAGGCTAATTTGGGGAAATTGGGCCTTTAAGGGCAATTTTGGGTTTTTGATCAAAATGGATCAATTTGGTCAAATTGGGTCAACGTGATGGTTCAAAAGTAAAATTGGGAATATTTGGGATGATTTTAGAATTTTTGGGAATTTTTGAAAATTTTGGGTCATGAGGGGTATTTTGGTAATTTTGGCAATTTTGGGGATTTCGTGATTTTGGTCAATTTGGGTAGTAGGGAATGACTTGAGATGACTTTTGGACAAATTTGGGTGTTTTGGGAAATTTTAAGAATTTTGGCAAAAATTAGCGTTGTCGGGACATTTTGACAATTGGGTGATTTTGGGCTAAGATGGGCAAGGAAGCCATCTCAAACCAATAGTAGCCATACGAGGACTCATTTTGAATATTCAATATGCTGGTATTAACCCTCTTAGCCAAGGGCCAGGGGTTTGGGTTCACCCATATGAGCCTTCCAAAGGAGTTAGGATACCAAATCAAGGGGTCTTGGGGTTTGGGGTGTGTCGACACTATTTTTGGTTGGAGGAGTTGTCTGTAAGAAGCTGTCGGTCACCGGAATCAAAGTCTCGTCACCCGCTTCGGAAGGACATTTTAATTTACATATATATTTAGTTTTATAAAAATATGAAATCAAACCGACCCCATATTTTTCATAGTTTAAATGAAAGAGCGTTGTACCTCAAATCCTGTATTTGGTCTGCGAAATATAAACACAAGACTTGAGGATGAAACTCGATCAAATAAACTAAGGAATATATGACATCCATTTGGTCTGCGAAATATTTGTATTTGCCGACAAGTTCCCCTATTTAATATAAAGAATTAAATATGATTTATATTAAGTTGGGTTCAGACATGCTTCCTATAAGGGTGAGCCCCTATAGTTAATTACATCTTAAATGACCAAAATCACCTAAGAAGACTCTCAATAAAAATCTGGAAATATTATCTTCATGGAGTTCAAAATGGTAGGACTTTTCAATAAGATCAGACAAAGAGGTGTGAAATGGGATTGTTTCAAATTTGAAACATTTTGTAGAGTCCAAATGAGAAAGAACTAGGGGATGACATGGATCCAGAGGAGAACTTTGGTGACTTCCCAAGCTATCCTAATGTTTGGCTTTAGTTTTGAGGAGAAATATTTAGGTGTTTCATCCTGCCAATTTTATTAGTTAGGGCTTAGATTTGTGTGAAACGATCACACAAATAGCCTGGAAGATGTGAGGGTTTAGGTCATGACAAACGACAACCTCAGATTCCTAAGACGAGTTAGGGCTCATATTGTATAACAGAGCTATGCAAAGACCTAAAGATAAGATGAGGATTTACATTGCATAAGCAAGCAACCTCGAATTCCTATGGCTTTGTTGTTTAAGTCTAAGGAAGGAAGATTAGTTTAGCAGGGAAGACAGGTTTTGCTGTTGAAGATGGCCGTGTTGCCCACCATGCTAGCTCCGTGCGAAACAATCTTTGAATTTTGTTAATAGTTTGATCAATTCTGCAGATTCTTTGTCATTGAGTAGAGAACTTATAAATGTAGGTCGGGGTTGTTCTTCAGTCCCGAGGTTAATCTCTTTCAATTCATCAATGGCAGATTTAATTTCCTCCTCAAATTCTGTGGGATCATATTCTATTAGTTGATCAGTAGAGTCATCCTCTATATCGAGGCAATCCTCCTCTGACTCACCAGTAACAACCCTGCGAAATTCATAATCATCGACTAGTCCGACTGTACTAAATCTAAGACCCTCTTTTGAATTTGGAGTTTGACTTTTACCATTCCATAATTTTTCAAAAAGTTGAAATTTATCTTTTGAGATTTGTTTTGGTAAGTGTCCCTATTGAATTAACTTTTGAACACAAGGTGAGAAGTAACCAAACTAAAATTCCATTAATTCATCAGGATCATCACCCAAATTTACATGTTATTCAAACTCAGTAGAGGTAGAAGCACGATAAAATTTGATCAACTTTGTACCAACACTATGGACTTCCTTGACCTCTAAACTCTCGACCTTTTGAGGGAGAATCAGACTAAGAGTCATAACATTCACATAGTGGTTTATTCGATCATACATTATTTCATATTCACTTTTCTCTGATTCTTCTAGGGATATCTTATACTGAGATTTCTTCTGTCTTGCCATCATTACCTCGTCTTCAGAACTGTCTTCATCACCAATGTTGACGGTTGGCCTAGTTCGTTCGACAATTAGATTGATCCTTCCTCGTCCACGTCCCCGGCCTCCACCTTGGGTGCGAAACTAAAAGAACTTTCACCGACTCGTTGTAAGGGAGTGATGGAAGATTGCTGAAGCGGAGTTGAATGGCCTCTTCTTTGTAATTCTTCTGAATCTTCATCTTTGTTTATGATAACGTAATGAGACAAGATAGTCCTCTTTGGAGGCGCGTAGTAGGCAACATTTTCGTGGATACCAACTTCATGCACTGAAAATGGTTGTAGGCCTCCTTTGATGCAATTTTTTGGACCATCTATGTAGTATTTAATGCACTAGTGTAGAGATGATGGAACCATATTGTGTTCATGAATCCATAGTTGACCCAGCAGAGGGTTAAAAGAGGTCTCGACGTCGATGATATGAATATTAACGGTTGTCATGAGTTCTCCAACCTTCATAAGTAATGTAATTGATCTGATGGCTCTTTCTCCCTTTTGGTTGAATCCTCTTAGCATCATTTTATCGGCCATAAGCTCTTGAGCTTCAATATCCAAATAGGCCAATGTTTTTAGGCTCATCAAGTTGAGAGATGCTCCAAGATCTACTAAAACTCTATACAACACAAATCTGCTGATGTTGATGGAGATGTAGAGTGGACAATTGTGGTCGGCAGTACCGAGCAACAAGTCTTCGTCTATGAAGGTTACTCTAGACTGTTCTTTCAATGAACAAACTTCATCTGAGGATGTGCTGGCCAACTGAGCTATGCAAATTTTTTGGTCAAGCAAAGCTGTAACCAGAGACTCTCTCATCTCCTTTGATAGGATCAAATCGTCATAGATGCTTAATCGGGCTGACAACTTCCTAAGATGAGCTAGCATGTTGTAATCTACTTTGTATGATCCGCTGATTTTGTCTTGATCATGTGCTTCTTCCACTGGTGGAGGTGGGGGTATCTCCTCTCGAGTCATTATCTGCTTTCCTTTATCTGTTGGAGCTGTTCTTGGTGGTAACACTTTTCCGCTCCTTAAGTTAACTTCCGTGATTTCTTCTTCTTGAGCTATCATTATTGAATCTTCTGGTGTCTCCTCTTTGTTAGAATGATCTAGGTTGATGGTAAGTGGTGTACTGTGGTGCTCGAGAATTGGCTCCTTGCTATCGGTGTTGTCGTAAACAGTGTCATTGATGTCTTCTTTGGACTTGACAATGAGTTCATCGGGCTCGAGTATGATTTAAGAATCATTTTGGAGATCAAGATTGAAGTTAGATTGGTCATAATCAGTTACGTTATCACTAGAAACATTTAAAACGTAGCTAAAATCACAATCATTATATTCATAAGACCCTGGAGGGACAAAAAGATAATCATACAAAGTCAAGGGTTCGAGGATTTTCTTCCCCAAATCCGAACAACTAATCTGGTAGAGATGGACCCTATCCTACCCCCGTGCTATCAACCTTTGTAGTGACGCTTTTCTTCTTCTTCTTTGTCCTCGAAAAAATGGCCTTAGGCTTGCTCTCAACCTAAGGCCATAGAAAATGGTCTCTCTCCATGTTCGTGGAGGGGAGCATTTTTTAGAGTGATTCATGGGAGGGGTTAAAACCTTTTTTGGGAGGCTTGAAAGTGGCTTGGCCTCTTTCCATTGATATTTTGATGATGTGGCAAGGCTCTTATGGCTTTTCTATGGCTTGGGAGTGGCTTCATGACTTGCATGTGGCTTGGCTAATTTTCATGTGAATGGATTTTGAATTTTTGGCATATTTTGTGGAGTTTGTCATGAGGCTTGATTTGAAATGAATTGATCGTGAAATTAAATCTTAGGAAGTGATATTTCATTAAATGGATGATGAAGGGAAGAGTTGTCATATGTGCTTTGGACTTTGGCCTTTGGAATTATATGTGGTGGGCTTGGGCTTTTAAAATGAAAATTGAGTTTGGGCTAATTGAATGTTGAGCTTGGTGTATGGAGATGTGATGGAGAATTTGGCAAAATTTCAAATTATTTTGAGTTGAATTGATGGGTTAATTTGATGGATTTAGGCATATGGTCAAAATTGTGTCTTTTTTATTTGAATGAAATTGGGCTTGCAATTGGACCAAATTGGGCTTGAATTTTGTTTAGATCGGGGATGCTGAATTCTGATTTGGAATTGAAATTGGGCAAGATTGGGGTCAATTGGGCTAAGATTGTGGCTAATTTGGGGACATTTGGGCCTTTAAGGGCAAATTGGGGCTTTTGGTGAAATTAGACTAATTTTTTCAAATTGGATCAAATTGATGATAAAAATTTGAAATTGGGAATATTTGGGATGCTTTTGGAATTTTCTGAAATTTTTGGAAATTTTAGGTCATGAGGGGTATTTTGATAATTTTGGACAATTTTGGAAATTTAGTAATTTCTGTGAATTTTGGTCAATTTAGGTAGTGGTGGGGGTTTGAGATGATTTTTGGGCAAATTTTGATACTTTGGGTAATTTTGGGATGGTTTGACAAAGATTGAGGTTGTCGGGGTATTTTGGTAATTTGGTGATTTTGGGCCAAAATGGGCCAACAAGTCATGAAGTCATACTAAACCAATAGGAGCTATATGAGGACTTACTTTGATGCTCAATGTGCTAATTCTAACCCTCTTAGCCAAAGACTAGGGGTACAGGGTCATCCATATGAGCTTTCCAAAATGAGTCAGAAGACCATAGGGCTTTGAGTATGTGAGAGAGGGTAGTGTGTGCAAGTTAGCCCCACCAAAACCAGATCACCCAGGGCTAGTCCTAAGGTCTGACCATCCTATGGGGGACTCCCCTTAAGCTCCTTCATATTGACCCTACCTACTAAGTGCTAGAGGTCAGGACCAATATGTGGAACTTCAAGTTGAGCAAAGAAGGGTTTAGAATTTCTAATGGTGAGGGTTCCTTTTCTAGTCCTCTAGGAATAGTCAATAGGAAAGTTCTATGGCTAGACCTTAGGCTACTAAAGAGGAAAAACTAGACCGCAACCAAAAATGAGGTCAACAGTGGTTCTTGTTCTTCTGTTATGATTTCCAGTGTGGTTCCTTTTAGTCTTTTGCAGCTTTGTTTTTCTGACTTTAATTTTATTTGGTTTTCGCCTGAGTCGTGTGTTGTTTTCTTCCTTTTGGTGAGAGGGGCTTAGTTTTTTTGTTGTTGTTGTGTGTGTCTGTTTAGGTTTTACTCCCTCTTAGCCAGGCTATAATTTATTTTGTGATAATAAACGAGGAGTCGTATAATACTCTTTACCTAAAAAAAGAGCATTTTTAAAACAATATGCCCATGACTTTTTAGGTCTACCTATTTTTTTCTAAATATAAATAAAATTTAAAACATCATCTACTCTCCTAAAAGTATCATCAGATGGTCAATAATTAATGTGACCAAAGCATCTAAGACGAGTCACTTTAAACATGTCCACCACTTGCGCTACACTAACCTTATCACTGATATATTCATTTTATATTTTCTCTAAGTTTCAAGCCACTCATCCGCCTAAACATTCTCATCTGAGCAATACTTAACTTTATTTTAAGCTTCTCTTTTAAAGGCCAACATTCTGTGCCATAGGGCATTGCAAGTATCACCACCATCTTCTAAAATTTTCCTTTCAGTCTAAACAATACTTTAGTCACACAATAAGCCCAATGCATTCCTCCACTTCGACCAACCAACTATAATTCTACTAATAACAACCCAATCTATATTACAATCACTTTGAACAATAGACCCAAGATATAAAAAACAATCACACCTTTTAATGATTTGATCACCCATAGTTACAACTCTACCAGTAGAGCTACTTTTATTAAAATTAAATTCAATGTATTTAGTTTTATGTCTACTCACACTAAGGCCCTTAGACTTCAATGTAGATCTCCATAATTCAAGTTTTTCCTGAACTCTTTTTTCAATCTTATCCATAAGAAGGACATCATCAACAAAAATTATACACCAAGGTACATCCTTCTATAAATGTCCAGTAAGATCATTCATAACTAAAACAAAAGTATAAGGGCTTAAAGCTGATCCTTGATGTAATTTAATTGAAAAAGAGAAATACTTAGTCAATCCTCCTTCTAATCTAACACAAGTAACAACTCTAGTGTACATATCATTAA
>NEWO01002732.1:0-11589 GCA_003013225.1 Phalaenopsis aphrodite
GCTCAATTTTTATGTAATTAACCCTGCACAGCCTTTAAGAAAGACTTGGTAGTGTAAAGACGAAAAGTGAAGTTTAGGTTTTAGAAATATAAATAAATATAAATCCAGTGATAAATACCTTTTTTTATTAAATTAATTTTAATTAATGCTATTAACTTAAAATAATATCAAATTAATTATAATTTAAATTTTCTGTAGTAATTTATAATTTATAAATATAAATTGAATTAGAATAATGACCAATTATTAATTAATTAACAAATAAAACTTGTTAAACAAGAAAATCGTTTGATAAAAAATTAATTTAATAATTTGATTAATTAGTAAATAAATAATCATTCATTTATTAACAAAATTACAAATAAAATTTAAATTAAATTTTTTGACGCTTAATACTTGCATAATTTATATGTAATATTAAACTTATATTTCAGCTAAAAGACTAAATCCTCAGATAAATTTTCAAGCATTTTCATTGGATAAATTTAACCAAATTTAACTTTAAACCAAACATACTTTCAAGATGTAAATTTTCAAGCAATTTCATTGGATAAATGAGCTGATCTCATCATTTGACCTAACAATTATATGTTTAGGTTGAGATTTAAAGGTATATAATGTCTAAAAATGAAGTTTGCACAGTAATAGTTATCTTAACAGATAGCTTAGCTCAGCATAAAAGCTAATGCAGCTAGAATTTCATACCAATCAGTGAAGATGTACATATAAAGTATCAACATGAATCTCAAGATAATCAAAAGGTCCTAATTAATGAAGATATATAGAAAAATCGTTCCACGAAAGATTAGAAAGCCTTGTAAATCTGACCGACTAGAAAATCAGCCTGCCCAAAAAACCAACTAGCCACAGCAAACCCAACCAGTCCGCCGATCAAAAGCCAAATGAAATCCACTTAGTCGTCCGACCCAAACACATGTCGAGCAGAAGGTCCAGGCATGCAAAACAACTAGAATGCCCTACAACCTTCAAGCTTTATCACTACTAGAAAATTTGGAGACGAATAGGCCATGAGCTTTCTGATTGTTTCAAACTTTTTATTGCTGCTGTGGAAAGTTTTCTTAGCTTCAAAACCTGTAAAAGAAGGTTTCAAACATGAAAAGAAATTGAACATCAATTACTTGCTAAGTTGCTCAACAGGATTCAAAAAGTTGGGACAACATACATTTGATCTGCACTTGCAATTTTCTCATGAAGTTCATTTTTTTGCGAATGGGTAGGTCCAAAAGCACGCATAGGTCCAAAAGCACGCAAGAACCATGATAACAAAGTATATAGCAAAAAAATCTTCCTTTGCAGTTAAAAATACCCTGAGAAATTCACAGAAATGTTTCTAAGACGAGGAATTTATAAAAATTCAGCTTGCTTAGCACATAACAATACAAAAACCTTACAAAATCCAAGGCTTGATATAGCATCATTTTTATTTCCTGTTTTTATTTTATTTTAAAAAAAATATTTGATTGATATAACTTTTATATGTTTTTATTTTTTATTTTTAAAAACAAATCAATTTTTTTTTTAATACTCAAAACACCTAAAAGATATTTGAGTGCTTTTAAAACCAACCAATTCCATCAAAAATGTTTTAATTTTAATCAAAACAAAAATAAAACAAATTACAAAATTGAAAAATAAAAAATAAAATAAAAACTGATCTCATCACTTCTATTTCTATATTTTTGTTTTCAACTTGTTTTGTTTATATTTTGATTAAAACAAAAAATATTTGATTATTTGAATAAAGTATAATTGTTTTAAAAATATTCAAATCATTTACAATTTATTTTGAGTGCTTTCAAAAATATTTTATTTTCTTTTTAGAAATCAAAAATAAAAACATAAAAAAATATACTAAAAATTCATATTCTTTAAAATAAAAGAAAAAAATAAAAACAAAAAGAAAGAGAAGGATACATGAAGCTGTGCATTTCATTAAAAATTGACTTCTAAAGCCTCTTAAGAGAAACATAAATCTCTCTGTATTCTAGAGCTAAAATTTATGGGGTAAAAGTTTCAGATCCAACGAGATAAAAATAAGTGACCATTATCTAGGGTTTAGGGTTTAGGATTCTCCCATAACCCTCATACTAAACATGCATTCATTTTGGAAAAGACCAAATTGGACTAAACTCAAAAGGCTGAAAAAGGAGAAGGAAAAGGAACATTTGATCAAACAACTCACGGCAAATTTATATGAAGGAGCCCGATTTATAATCAAATAAATATTTGGAGCACCAAAAAAATTTTTTTAGGAAGGAGAAGATGCGCCCCCACCGGGGGAGCATATTCGAGATACACAATCCCCATAGGAGTGTGTATTCCGTGGGCCAGGATATGCGCCCCCACCGACGGCGCATACGCCCCCCATCCCTCCTATATAAACCGCACAAAATCACTTCACAATTCGCACCTCCTTGCCACTTTAAGAACATCAGTTGTATCATCAACTACTACGAGAACCGTTTCGATATACATCGGCGGTAGGTGCTACTCCACCAGACAAAGAAGATAGTATTTTTTGTATATTACGTTAGTTGATTTAATTTAATGTGTTAAATTTTCTCAAGTAATTTAATTTATATTATTTTGTAAATATTTCAATATGAAATAAATTTTATGATTTTCAATTTTTTCTTAGTTTATTTAATTTGTTCTTTATTTTTTAATTAATTACAATTTATTAATTAATATAGAAATTAATTTTAATATTTTTTTTATTTGTATAATAAATAATTATAATATTTAATATATTATCTATTAATAATATTATTATTTTTAATAAAATTTAAAAATAAAAATAAAGAGTATTGGGTACACAAGGGTTTTTTTTTTGCTTTCTTTTGGTGCTTCAATTGGTTATTGGCAAATTTTAAGTGCTATCCAAAATTTGACAGAAAACTCACTCTTTGTACCTTCATCTCCACCTTCAACTGCTGCTGCCAAAAGCATTCTTTGCTTCAAATCCTGTAAAGGATGGATTTGAATATGAAAAGGAATTGGGGATCAACACTTGTTGAGCTGTTAAAAAAATCAAGAAGTTGGGGCAGCATACCTTTGATCTCTACAGGACTGTTAATCCCACAGGATCGGAAACCAGAACATGGACAAAGCAGATAAGAATCATGATAACAAAGTACGCCTCCATAAGATCTTCCAGCATTAAAAAATACCCTGAGAAATTCACAAAATTGTTCCTAACACACAAAATTTATCAATCGGAGTACAAAACAAGACACGGAACTTACAAAAAAATTTAACTTTCAATGACAGTGGAAGAGTTGGAAGTATTTAAACAGTAACAAATACAATAATGCAAAATTGCACTCCAGCAGATAAATGTGCTTCTTCAAAAGTGCGGCAACAGTGGGAAGCCTCCACATTCTTGCACGGGTAGTAAGATCACAAAAGACAAACCTTATGATGTAATAATTCTTTCTTTGAACAATAAACGGTCAACAAAACAAAATATGCAGGAACTGAGAATAAACTGAATATTTTAGAAACAAAAAAATAGCCTTGCTCTAGCATGGGAAATATGAAAATGAAAGAGAAAACTGACACAGGCTAGGCGTGCTTCAGCCAATCTTCCATTACAGGCCATTTTGAACCCTTGCAAAAATTTGTGCGGCCATTAAAGCCGATCTTGCTGAAGAAAGAAAGAACAATCCTCTTGGCATATCAACATAGCATCCTTAAATTAAACCCATCTAAATACATCCAACCAAATAGAAAACAAG
Organism: Phalaenopsis aphrodite; assembly: GCA_003013225.1. NCBI lineage: Eukaryota > Viridiplantae > Streptophyta > Magnoliopsida > Asparagales > Orchidaceae > Phalaenopsis > Phalaenopsis aphrodite. Next base: position 3,759 of record NEWO01002732.1, read on the forward strand.
CTCTTTATTTTCTTTAGGAAAGTTACATACATAGCACATAATTCTTCTGGATTTACATAACACTTTGGTGCCTTAAACCTATGCATGAAAATGTGTATTTCACTTTTAAGAAGTCATAATAGTGCTCTTTTTTATGTGATATTACATATTTGAGCGCTATGTGTGAAAATATCAAAGCTTAGGTGTGGGATATGTAAATACATGAGAATTGTAAGCTACGTATATGATCACAACCCTTTTTTTATCAAACCAAATACATAAAAGATTAGCATGGCCCCTGCCCAAGACCACCATGCATAAATAAATAATGTCACAAAAACATGTCCTCATTATGTAGCAATTTACAAATAATTAACAGTCACATACATCTAATATCAGCAGACCATATTGAACTATAAATGTCCAATGAAAGAAAAAGATATTCCTCAGGACATATTATCAGCCTCTTCAATTTACATCCAACCAAATAGATCAAGCAAATTTACCGTTTTAAAATTATGTTTTCTGCTTAGAAACAACCAAATAGGCCTTTGAAAGAATTTGTAATAGCTCACTGCAACAGAAATGAAATCACAGAGGCTATTTAGACCACAATTTAATAAGTTTAGAGTTAAATTTGACACTTATAGACTTTGGGACTAAAACGACCTCATGTAAGCAATTAAGGAAGTATGTTGGCACTTTACTCACTTTTATTAACTCCCTGCAATACAATCCTCTAAATGAAATGCAATTAACAAAATTTTAACAGCCCCATATCATATCAGCAGGCCATTATCTCCCATTAATCTTAAGCTAGGAGAACCTCACAATTCTATAGCAGTTGCCTGAGAAGCTTTTCCCCAGTCCATTCTCGATAGATTGAAAACAATGAAAATCCCATCATTAGTTTTAAGTTCAATCAATGTTCGTAATTGCTTCCATCAAAAACAAGAAATGGATCTAAAGAAAATAAAAATGGGACATTTACATGCATACCACCGATTCTTATGTAATTAAACTTCAAATGCCTTGCAGTAGTTTCAATGCAATAATAATAATAATAATAATAAAATCAATCATTAGTTCAAGGTCAATTGATGATTTTTCATCACTTCCTTCAATGAAAAACAAAGAATTAATTCTAAGGTAAAATAAAAATAAAACGCATACCACTGAATTCATATGTATTTAAAATTCACACATAATTCACCTTATTTACTGGCATCCTTGCATGTCTACACAGGTTGCCAAAGAAGCCTCCCTCAGGCCATCCGCAATAATTTTAATACAAGAACAACAACAGCCTTAATCCCACTACGTGGGGTCGGCTACATGAATCCTCTTTCTCCATTGCGTCCTTCCTATGTCTACCTCTGCCTTTCTTAACACAAGTCGAATCTAAAAAATCTACTCTCCTAATCGGATCATCAGATGGTCGACGTTTAATGTGACCAAACCATCTAAGACTACCTTCTCTAAATTTTTCTGTCACAGAAGTTACACCAACCCTATCACGAATATATTCATTCCGCATTTTGTCTCTAAGTGTAAAGCCCTCATCCACCTAATCATTCTCATCACCGCAACACTTAACTTATTATTATGCTTCTCTTTTAAAGGCCAACATTCAGCACCATAGAGCATTGCAGATCTCACCACCGTCTTATAAAATTTTTCTTTCAGTCTTAGCGGTACATTTCTAACACACAGAAGGCCCGAAGCATTCCTCCACTTCAACCAACCAACTTGAATTCTAATATTAACATCCCCATCTATATCACCATCGCTTTGAACAACGGACCCACGATATATAAATCGTTTACACTTAAAAATTTGATCACCCAAAGTCACACTTCTGTCACTAGGGCTACTACTACTAAAATTACATTCAATGTATTCGGTTTTAGTTCTACTTAAATGAAGGCTTTTAGACTCCAATGTAGACCTCCATATTTGAAGTTTTTTCCTGGGTTTTTTCTCTCGTTTTATCCACGAGAAGGATATCATCAGCAAAAAGCATACACCAAGGTACATCCCCCCATAGATGTCTAGTAAGACCATCCATAGCAAAAGCAAAAAGATATGGGCCTAAGCCGATCCCTGATGTAATCCAACAGAAATAGGAAAATATTTGGTCAATCCTCCTTCAGTTTGAATACAAGTAACAGCTCTAGTATACATATTTTTAATGACTTGAATATAAGTCATATCAACACCTTTCTTCTCCAGAACTCTCCAAAGGATATCTCTTGGAACCTTACCGTAAGATTTTTCTAAATCAATAAAAATCAAATGTGGATTCTCCTTTTTATCTCTGAACTTCTCCATCATACATCTCAATAAATGTATAGCTTCCATACTAGACCTGCCCGACATAAATCCAAATTGATTATGAGTAACTTTTGTGATGTGTCTTAACCTATGTTCAATTATCCTCTCCCATAACTTTAAAGTATGACACATCAACTTAATTCCTTTATAATTTGTACACTCTTGTGCATCCCCTTTATTCTTAAAAATGGGGACCAAAATACTCTTCCTCCACTCCTGTGACATCTTTTTAGTTTTTAAAATAATATTAAAGAGTTATTAAGCCAAGAAACTTTCAAATCTCCAAAATATTTCCACACTTGAATTGGGATATCATCAGGTCCTGCACACATCCTCAAAATTTTAATACAATGAAAAATTCAAACCTCAATTAAAAGTCAATTGTTGATTCATCATCCCTTCCCTAGAAGTAGAACAAACAAAATCTAAAAATGAACTAAAAAAGGAAGATTTACGAGGGATTCGGAAATTTCAACCGCCTCAGACTCTGCATTTTATTTTTGTGTTGAGAGAGCTTTGAGGAATAGTAGATATGACACTACCTCAATATTCCACCCACATTTTGCGAGTAATTTTTGATATGGGTTTGAGGTTTCCCATAGATACAAACACCTATGATCAATTACCCCTCCCAATTACGGGAGAACGCTTTCTATTAAGGGTAACCGTTTAACACTGATTAATCAACATATAATAACAGCAAACATATATTTTAAATTACATGGAATTTAAAGTATATGGTGGGAGAAATGTGACGAACTCAATCAAGAACCCATGATTTTGTCATCCCTGATCGTCATGATCGCTGATCTATTTAGTCAGCAGAGATAGTGAACCCAACCTGACTAAAAGATCCGTGTCAACAACCATGAGTTGCGTTGTCCAAGCGACCCCTACAGATATGGGGTGAATGTTTGCCTCAGGGTAAAATATTAAGTCAAACAGAAAACTGTCTAACCTCATGGTTCACAACTTAAAGACTACAAATCTATTGGGATGTGGCATGAGATGGCAATGAGGTATGCATACAGGCACCAATTATTTTGCACTGTAATTGGTAATGTGGCATGAGATGGCATGAGATTGCATACATCACTTCCCCCCTCCCCCTCCATCCATCATTTGAGGCATCGAGAAACTAAGAAACACAGGCATATGAGGTATGCATATAGGCACCAATTATTTTGCACCCTCTCGCATTTTTCAAATTGTCGATCAAATATCAAATTTCATGATAAAACCCCAAACCATATTTTTCATTTTTATCATTTGATAGAGGCACACGTAAATATATTGGGTCGGTAGTTCGGTAGTTCAAAAAACACACCTGGGTGGTTGATTTGTAAATAGCAATGTTTCGGGTGGTTTGCATGTAATTATCCCAAAAATAAAATAAAAAACAGAGATTACATACATTCCACTAAATTCGTAAGTATTTAAACAGCACAGGGTACACATTATATCATGGCAACCTTGCATTTCTATATGATTGCCTCAAAGCTTCCCCCAGGACATCCTCGATAATTTCAACACAAGGAAAAATTTCATCTTTAGTTCAACATCCATCATTGATTCTTCGTCGTTTTTCTCCACAAAGAAAAAGAAATTAAATCTAAAAATAAAATAAGGAGATTAAGATTCATACCATTGAATTCTTATGTATTTAAGCTTCACATGATCAGCTTATTTGAAGGCAACCTTGAATGTACATATGGGTTGCCTGAGAAGCCTCCGCCTAGGTCATCCTCACTAGTTACAGTGCAAGGAAAAATCCCACCTTTCATTCAAAATCAATCAATGATTCATCATCGCTTCCCTATACGAAGAACAAGAAATGAAATCTAAAAAATAATAATAAAGGGGGATTTACATAAATATTAAATATTTAAACTTCACCAGAAATGGAATCTAAAAATTAAATAGGGGCTATACATACATTTAGTGCTATTTTGGGCCATTTACATACATGCCACCCAATGCTTATGTACTTACATATACAAATCCAAAACTTTAACATTATTCACTACATCTTATGGAAACCTCCCGTGTCTTATATATTGGTTGCCTGAGAAGCCTCCACCCAGACCATCCCCAATAGTTTTAGTCATGATTTTGTTCGACACGTCTTACACTGGTTGTCGACTACCTAACACAATCCTCAATAGTTTCAATGCAAGAAAAAATTTTATCTTCATTTATGATCGAGCGATGATTTATCATCGCTCCACTTAATAAAAAACAAGAAATGAAATCAGAAAAAAAATAATAATGGAACATTTTCAGACATGACACTAATTTCTTTAATATTTAAACTTCACATGCTTCGCTGTATTTAAGGCCATCCTCGATAGTTTCAATACAAGAAAAAAATTCAACTTAAGTACAAGATCAGTCAATGATTCACCATTGCATCCCTCAACGAAGAACATTAAATAGAATTTAAAAACAAAACGAAAATTAAGGATGTACAAACATAGCACTGATTTCTTAAATATTTAAATTTCACATGACTCGCCATATTTAAGGCCATCCTCGATAGTTTCAATCAATGATTCTCCATTGCTTCCTTCAAAGAAGAAGAAATGAAATCTAAAGAATATATAAATGGGAAATTTACATGCATACCACAAAATTCTTACGTAATTAAACCACACATGGCTCACTCTATTAAATAGAAAAGCTAAACAATATAAAAATGGGACATCTTCATGCATACCATAAAAATCTTATGTAAATAAACTACACAAGGCTCACTCTATTAAATAGAAACCTTGCAATAGCTCTAATACAAAAATAATAAAAAGTTCATCTTAAGCTCAAGATCAATTGATGATTCTTCGACGCTTCCCTAAATGAAGAAAAAGAAATGAAATCTAAGATAAAAGAAAAATAGAACACACATATGTATTTAAACCTCAAATGATTCACATTATTTACTGGCATACGGGCATGCCTATACAGGTTGCCTGGCCGCCTAGGCCATCCACGATAGCTTCAGTACAGGAAGAAATCCCATCTTTACTTCAAGATCAATTGTTGATTCCTCATCGCTTTTCTCAACACACCACTCAATTCCAATGCATTTACACATGTAACACCTAAACTTTAGCACGATTCACTTTATTGAATCGTAGCCTTGCATATCAATGGGTTGCCTTGAGAAGTCACTGACCAGGCCATCCTCAAAAGCTTTAGTTCAAGGAGATATTCTATCGTTGTTTCAAGATCAATCGATGATTCATCATGGATTCCCACAATAAAGAACAAGAAATGAGATCTTAAAAAAATATTTAGGGGCCATTTGAGATTAATTTTGCATTTATGTTTTTTTTTTTTATTTGAAAAAAAAACAGTCATTGTTAGGCCCCAAGCGAAAAGTAGAGGTTTGTGTTAGGCAGTCGATAGCCAGCATTAAACTTTTGTCAGAAAATTATAACAGGAGTCTTTTAAATCAGTGTGTAAATGTTAGTGCACCCCTGGAAGCGAAGAGATGTACGATCTGAATACAGTAAAAAGTGTGCAAGGGTCGTTACTTTAGCGTGAAATAAGCAAGCATTCCAACATTATGAAAAAATACTGACAAAAAATTTAGTCCATGAAACTAATATTAGAATAGAATCTTAGAATATATATACTCTCACAGGTAAATTAATGAAAAAATGGGTGTAAAATAAATCTAGAATTGAATACATGTAATGTAATTTTAGTCGTAAATCCTCCTTTTGTTTGAATATAAGTAACACCTCTAGTATACATATCTTTAATGACCTGAAAATAAGTCATATCAACACATTTCTTCTCTAGAACTCTCCAAAAGACTTCTCTTGGAACCTTATTATAAGCGTTTTCTAAATCTACAAAAACCATAGGTAGATCCTCCTTATTTTGTACTTCTCCATCAAATCTCTCAATAAATGTATAGCTTCCATAGTAGACTTGTTTGTCATAAATCCAAACTGATTATGAGAAATCTTTCTATCACATCTTCACCAATGTTCAATTAGACACATCAACTTAATTCCTCTATAATTTGCACACTCTTGTGTGTCCCCTTTCTTCTTAAAAAATGGGGACCAAAATATTTTTCCTCAACTCCTAAGGCATCTTTTTAGTTTTTAAAATAATATTAAACAATTTAGTAAGCCAAGAAATTCTCAAATCTCCTAAATTTTCCACACTTCAATTGGGATATTATCAAGTCCTATTGATTTTCCACCCTTGAATTTTTTAAAGTCTCCTCAACTTCTTTTTAGTAATGCAATGATAAAAGTAAAATGTTTTACTATTATTAACAATATTCAGATCATTATAGTCAGTCGTATTTTATGAAACTTCATCGAAAAGTTTATCAAAACAACTCACCCACATATGTTTAATATCTTCCTTTAAGAAAATCACTTTTCGATTTTTATCTTTAACACATTTTACTTGAATTAAATCTTTACTTTTCTTTTCTTTTTGTTTGACTAGTTTATAAATATATTTTTCACTCTCTTTAGAATCTAATCTATTATAAAGATCACAAAAACAGAATTTTAAGCAACAAAAAATAAAAATGTATAAAAAAACACACTCAATAAACATGTTTTTAGAACATACTTAATAAACATGTTTTTAGAAACAAAAGAAAAACCGAAAAAAAAAATCAAATTGATCCCAAACAAAGACCCTTGACTTTCACATGATTCGCCTTATTTAATAGCATCTTTGCATGCCCATAAATCCATCCTCGATAGTTTCATTAAAAGAAAAAAATTTCAACTTAACCACAAAATCAATTAATGATTTGTCATTAATTCCCTCAACGAGAACCAAGAAATAGAATTTAAAAATAAAATTAAAATGGAGGATTTGCATACACACCCTTCAGATGGTTCATTTTAATCAATGGCAGCCTAGCAATTATATATGAGTTGCCTGAGAAGACAACCACCAGGCTATCCTTGATAGTTCGAGTACAAGGGAAAATTCCATTCTTAGTTCAAGGTCAAACAATAATTCATCTTTGTTTCTCTCAACAATGATTAAGAAACAGAATCTTAAAATAAACTAAAAATTAGAAAATTTACATACATACCACAGAATTCTTATGAATTTAAACTACAGATGGTTGACCTTATTTAATTGCAGCCTTGAACATCCGTGCAGCCAGCCTCAGAAGCTTTCTCGCATGCCATCCGCGAATGTTTGACACCAAAGAACTTCCCACAATGAAGAACAAGAAGAGTAATATAAAAATTAAAGAAAAATTTGCATACATAACACCGAGTTCTTATGCATTTAACTTATAAAAGGTTCACCTTGTTTAATGGCAAACAAGTGTAGTAGAATTGCCAAACGAAGACATTTATCAGGCCCTTATGAGAAAACGAGAACAAGCCACACACACACACCACCCCACGCATGCATGCACAAAGAGAATAGAAACCATAATAATTTTTAAATCCAATCTTCAACTCTATATATATATATATATATATATATATATATATATATATATATATATATATATATATAT
>NEWO01002733.1:17218-27617 GCA_003013225.1 Phalaenopsis aphrodite
TTAACATTTCCTTGGTTGGATGAATTTCCTAATGGGTTCACTGGGTTGTTTGCCCATTGTTGATTTGTAGAAGAATTTTTATTCCAATTAAAATTTAGATGATTCTTCCAACCTGGGTTATAATAGTTTGAATATGGGTTGTTGGGCTATTAATAGCATTTAAAGTCTCTTATGAAGGTTGAACATCCACAAATTGCCCAAATGAATTCTCTTATATCGTGGGAGTTGTTGAAGAATAATTCATCCCATAATCATCTAATTTCTTTGATATTGCAGCAATCTGCGAAGCTAACGTAGATATTGCATCAGAATCATGGATACTAGCTACTCTTTTAGGATTTACCCGCTTAGAGGGTCATTGAAAATTGTTGGTAGTCATCTCTTCTATTAATGAATAAGCCTCATCAAAAGGTTTTGACATTAAAGAACCACCAGCCGCAGCATCAATAATCGATCTAAGAGATCCCACTAATCCATTATAAAAGTTTGAATTATTTACTAATCTGGTAACGAATGATGATGACACTTCCTAAGAAGATCTTTAAACCTCTCCCAAGCTTCATATGTTAAATCTCCATCAATCTGACAGAATGATGTTATGTCATTTCTAAATTTAGCAGTTTTGGATGGAGGGAAATATTTGGATAGAAATTTCTACGAAAGTTCTCCCCAAGTTCTAATAGATCCTGGTGCTAACGAATTTAACCACATCTTAGTTTTATCTCTCAATGAAAAAGAAAAAAATCTAAGTCTAACAACATCGTTTGAGACTCTGTCATATTTAAAAGTAGCACACAGTTCTAAAAGACTAGCGAGGTGTAAGTTCGGATCTTCATTTAGTGTATCTCCGAATTGATTGCTTTGTACCATTTGGATAATAACAGGTTTAAGCTAAAATGAATTAGCAACTACATCAGGATTTTGGATAGATAAGTGAATCTCATATGCTGTAGGATTTGCGTAATCTCTTAGGGGTCTAGATTGCTGTTCATTCTCTATTCCGTAATTGTTCAGATTGTTTTCCATTGTATCAGAATTTATAGGTTCTCTTCTTAGTTTTCTGATCCTTCTAATAGTGAGTTCTAATTCTGAATCGTAGGGTATAAGATTTTTAAGTCCAAATTTACGCATACAATTTGAAATCAGTACTCAGTAATATAATTAACTAAATATAAATATAAAAATAAGTTGCAATTTAAGTAAAAGTTTTCTAATAATTCTAATTTGTCTGTTACTCTGATTGTGATTTTACTCACTCAATCACTCTCCGGCAACTGCGCCAAAAACTTGACAGCGACTTTATATTTGCAATAAAATATAAGATAAATATGGACGTATTAAATATTCAATAAGTGTAAAGTCACACTTATCAACACAAGTATACGTATCGCTCAAGTAATATAAGGCTCTAATGGAGTCTTAGATATCGATCCCACAGGGAGTAGTTTAGAATTTCGGACAAAGACTTTAGAAAAGCAATACTTTAATCACAACAACGACGTTCAATTTGCTTATCTGTCACTAATAGGCAATTGAAACAAATAGATAATTTTAATAACTAATAAATAATTAGTGATATTAAGTAAGGTTTAATTGTGATATTCAATATATAAGAAAGCATCATTCTTCATGCCAAGAAATTATGGTGAATGGATAAAATGAATTAGTTCAATTTATATTGTGCAAAATAGGAGCATACATATTCTTTACCCTTTGGTCCAGACATAAAGAACATTGATTAATCCTATGCTTGTTTATTGAATCTGCGGCTAGGCTGGGAGGATACCAGCTCTCACTTTGGAGCTCCCACGTTCCCCTCACCTGAGGGCTAACATCTACACTTCAGCAGCCAAACGATATGACCGAATTGGGGATTTTAGTCTGTCACTCTAAAATCTCCAATTCTACGCCCGATAATATTATTTCCCTAATTATTTGCACCCAACTTCCAAGGGCTCTGACCTCCCTGAATCTTGGATGTAATCTTCACTTTAATTGTAAAACTCAACATATTTTAACAAATCAATTGACCAGATTGAAAGTAAATTAAGATCGAAGTGAAAAGATCATCACAATTTCTTAAACATTTTCATAGCTTCACCAATTCAAATCACAATTTCACAAATCTCGAGACAAGGAGAAAGATAGAGAAAACTACTTAGAACTTATGGGAAAAACACAACAAAACTCGGAATTCATATATAAAATCAAAGTCATACAAACTACAACAAGTAAATAACTCTTATCTCTAATTCCTCCCCGAGCCTATTGAACGAAGTTCCTCTGAATCTCTTCCTCTCTTTACAACACACATAATTCATCTTCGAAGTAGTAAGGAGGAAGAAATCTCTCACTTTCTCTTCACTCTTACAATCTCTCGAAGAATTCCTCACAATTGTTACACTCTATTGGAAATTCTATACACTAATAGTAACCTCTAAGGCCTCTAGAACATCCAGGACCTCCCTAATTTTTGGCCAAAATGTTCTTTTAAAGTTGTGGATGAGCTTTCCCAAGAGTTGCCCAAGCATCCCTTCAAAATTTGGCCTTATCCAAAGCTTGAGTAGGCATAACCGTCGATCTCGCTGTCGGCGGGGTCGATGTCACCGTCGGCGGGCTTCTAGAGAATTTTGTCTTGTAGTCTCGGGAAAAACTCGTCGTCGGCTGGGTCGAGGGTGCCGTCGGCGGCCTAGTTCAAATCTCCACACTTTGGTCCTTTTCGCTCCAAATTCACTCCTTTTTGCATCTTTTTGCTCCAATGACTCTAATTCATCATTCCTGCAACAAAACATCAAAAATATCTTTCTTTAAAGTGTAATATCATCCAAAACAGTGTAAAATAGGTATGGAAATCTCAACATATTTTTCTCTGGTCAGGTACCATGGATCCATCATCCCAAGCCATTAGGACTTTAAGCCTACTTGGTCGTGAAGGTAGTCGACAAACACGTCCTAAGGTCCCCGGTCAGCAATATGTGAATTGCATTGTCCACGGGGACCTCTGTAGCTATAAGGTCAAATGAAGAAAAATCTATCCTATGAAGTCGAAGCTCCACGAGGTGGAACTTATATCTGTCGAAGTGGTAAGGAAGCCTCAGGAAAAGGGAGAAGCTGAGGTTTAGCTACAAAGTGGCAACATTCTAAACAAAAGACACACCCTATATGGGCCAGGGAAGATTTTAACTCTCTAGGAGCACTGGAAAACCACCTGTATAAACATGTATGCTAGGCTAGTCGGGTTGGAAAAGCATGGACAAACATCTCCTCGGGACATGCAAGTATGAATGCAATTGTCTAGAGCAATTTTTAATTATTAAAAAAGCCCTATCAGATATGACTAGGCAGATAGTCATGCATGCAACCCGTTTAAAATCTAGCCCGACGGACATACATGAAAGCAAAAGTGTAGATTTTAAAATTGTGAATATTTTAATCATAAACTTTGATTTACTTTGAATCTTTTATTAGGGTTTAAAGTAGAATTGCACAAGGAATAATAAAACTCTCAGGATCTTTAAACTTCTTAGGCAGCTTCTTTTGTATAATAACACTGCACTCCTCACTGAGTGTCACAGCCCCATAATCTCCAATCAGCCTCTTCTTGTTATGTTTCTCTTTCATAAATTTTACATAGCTAGGCATTTGCTCCAACACCTCAGCAAAATCTATGTTAATTGTTAGCTTCTTAAACACTTCCAAGAACCGTAAAAAATGTTGATCCAGTTTTTGTTTCTGACTCTCTAAGATAATGGTGATGGTGGTTTTTCTATGTTAATCTTAGTAGGTGAGACAAGTTTCCCTAAATCTTTGGAAATATCTTTCGTAGGTCTTTCAAGTTTCACATTCTCTTTCTCCACCTCAGAATCTTTCCGGACCACTTATACCAACACTCTTCCACTCCTCAACTCAACAACTTTTATGTGCTCACTGTTCTTTTTCTTGATATTAATCTTAGTGTTTCTAGGAAGAGTTCCTTGTGGTCGATGCTAAGTGATTTTGCAATATGTCCTAATTGGTTCTCAATGTTTCTAATAGCTACACCTTAGCTTTGTAACTTATTCCCCATTTGCAAAACAACTTCTTTCAAAGATAGCTTCTTCTTTTGATTTGAGAGCTAGAGTTAAATTCTAAAGGATAAGAAGGTAGCAGGTTCAAACTATTCTGATTGTTTTAATTCCCAATAGGGTTAGGCCAATTACTAGTACCCCCATTATTGGTTTCCTACGCATTCATCATTATTCCAATTGAAGTTTGGGTGATTCTTCCATCTTAGATTATAATAGTTAGAATACAGGTTGTTTGCCCTATTGTTATTTATATTTAGTCTCAAATGATGAAGTGTTAGCATCAACCAATTATCGAAAGACTTTTGCTAAAAAGCTTGTGGTCCATGAGGTTAGTTCATCCCAAACTTATCTAGCTTTCTAGATATTGTAGCTACTTTAGAAGTTAACATTGAATGCACGTCCATCTCATGTACACTTGTTAACTTTCTGAGGTTCACTCTTTCAAAAGGCCATTAAAAGTTGTTGGTAATCATCTCCTTAATCAGAAAATACGCCTCATAAAATGACTTCGACAAGTGATCTATTAGCAAAACATCTATAATAGACCTTAGATATCCTACTAAACCATTATAGAAAGTCTGAATTATTAGTCAATTTGACACTATTTAAATGTGTTGAAGGAGGGAGCACGAGGAAATTCCATGGCCGTTTTTTCATCAATCAAATTGTTCTTGTAATACATGGTTACCCGATAATCTTGATAGCACACCATGTGATTGGATTGGAGTTTCATCTGCCACTCCAAATCCTCATACTGATCATACATTTCATGCAATTTGTTGTGCAGAAGTGACAACTCCTCTTCAATCTTCCCCAATTTACTCGTCATCGTATCCAAACTCAGTGCTAAGAACCTATTGAACTAGGTTTGAGTATCATTATGCACAAACTTATCTCCAACATACCATTATTTCTACTCTTCATGGAAGCAAGATCTCAAACTCCCTCTATACTTCTCTTCTTTGGTTTAATTTTCGAAGGTCTGAAGATTTTGGACGAAGGTAAGGTAGTTTAAAATGAAAGAAATGGGGAAAACTACTTGGGGGCGGTTTTCCCAATGTCCAAAAACTGTGCCGCCTAAGCGCCAGATTGACAAGACTCTGACGCCTAGGCGTCAGTGTCTTAGTGAGCACTGATTCGCCTAACGTCAAATTTTTTCAATTTCCAATCATGTTTAATACCTTAAATAGTGTTTAAAAATGCTACTAAAGCAAAGGATGGTCACGATACTACATTAATAACAAATATAAATCAAATCACACAAATATATCTTGGGTTACCTCCTACAAAACAATTGGTTTAACGCCGTCAGCCTGACGTATCCAAGTATTTTACTCGAACTGACCTAACATCAAAGTTTCTTTATAATAGGGCTTGTTTTCTTCTATGTAAGGTTTCAACCTATGTCCATTTACTTTAATTATACGTTCAAATTTTAGATCTTTAATATCCACAGTTTCATAAAGATAAACATTTATCACAATGACTTATGTTTTTCAGGAAATAATTTCAATCGAGTATTGTATAATAAATCTTCTTGTATAGGCTTAAAATTCTTTCTTAAAATCTTTCGATCATGCCAAATTTTCATCTTTTTTTTTAACTTCTAGTATTTTCATAAGATACATTCCTAATTTTGCTCAAGCTTATTTAATTGCAATAATCATTTTTCTTCCTCATCCATTAAATTATAATTAAATTCTTTTATCACCCGGTAAACTCTATGCTTTAATTCAACTGGTAAATGACAAGTTTTTCCAAATATGAGCATATATGGAGACATTCTTATAGGAGTTTTATAAGCAATTCTATAAGCCCATAATGTAGAATCAAGTCTATTAGACCAATCAGTTCTATTAGAATTTATAGTTTGCTTCAAATCTCTTTTAATTTTACGATTTGATACTTTTGTTAATCCACCGGTCTAAGGGTGATAAGCTTTGACTATCCCATGTTTAATTCCATATTTTCTAAGTAATGTGTTAGACAAAATTAGAGAAAGTCGTCTTAGATGGTTTTGTCACATTAAACATCGACCATCTGATGATCCGATTAGGAGAGTAGATGTTTTAGATTCGACTTGTGTTAAGAAAGGCAGAGGTAGACCTAGGAAGACTTGGGCTTATTATATTAAAAATCATCTTAATTTACTAGAACTAAATGAAAATATGACACTAAATAGGACGCAATGGAGAAAAGGATTCATGTAGTCGACCCCACATAGTGGGATTAAGGCTTTATTGTTGTTGTTGTTGTTGTTGTAATGTGTCAATTGTAAAATTCTTAAAGTGACTTTCCCATCAGTAATGATCACTCTTAGCATTCCAAATCTACTAAAAATATTATTGTTTAAAAATTTTGCAATACTCTTAGCATCACAATGAGGCAAACCTATAGCTTCCATCGATCTAGACACATAGTCAACAACGAATAAGATAAAAATCTTTCCTGAAGATGGTACAAATGTTCCCATAAAATCTAAACCCAATATTTCAACTTCTAAAGTAAAATTTAGGGGCATTTAATCTCTTTTAGAAATATTTCTTACTCTCTGACATCGAGCATAAGTTTCCACATAATTATTGACATCCTTAAACAATGTTGGCCAATAAAATCCAGAGCGTAAAAATTTAAATGTCGTCTTATCTATTCCAAAGTGTCCCCCAAATTCAGATTTATGACATTTTTGTATAATTTCTAGGGTTTTTTTAATTGGTACACATCTTCGAATGATTGAATCTCGATATCTTTTATATAAATAATGGTCATCCCAAAAGTAAAATCTTGCATCATACATAAATTTCTTTTTTTTGGTGGCCTGTTAGTCCGTATGGTAGAATAATACTAAGTAGTTAATTATATTTGTATACCACGGTATATGCCACTCAGCAACAACATAAAGCTTTTCGTTAGGAAAATTTTCATTTATGTCATCGACATTGTTCTTTTCATTTTTATGTTCAAGTCTTGATACATGATCAACAAGTTGATTATCAAAACATTTCCTATCCACAATTTGAAAATCAAATTAAGCAAAAGTAGGACCCATCTGATTAATCTTGTTTTGCATTTCTCTTTGACATAAGATATTTAATAACGGGATGATCAGTATGCACAGTGCATTTAGCTCAAAGTAAATTTGGTCTAAATTTATCAAAAGCTAATACTATTGTCAATAACCCTTTTCAGATATTGTGTAATTAATTTGAGCTTCATTAAGAGTTTTGCTGGTATAATATATAACTTTAAAAATCTTATCATATTTTTATCCTAAAACAGCTTTAATAGCGTAATCACTTGCATCACACATTAATTCAAACGATTTTTCCCAATCAGGTGAACAATGATAGGTGCAGTAATTAATTTTTCCTATAGTAAATTGAAGGCTTTAAGACAATCATCATTAAAATCAAAATTAGTATCTTTTCATAAAAGATGACATTGAGGCTTAACAATTCTAAAAAAATTTTTAATATACCTCCTATGAAATCTAGCATGTCCTAGAAAACTTCTAAATGTTGTTACTGAAGTAGGAGGTTGTAATTCAACAATAATTAGAATTTTTTACTTCATTAACTTCCATGCCATTTTTAGAAATTTTATGTTCGAATACAGTCCATCCGGGGACCATAAATTGACATTTTTTTTCTAATTGAGAACTAAATTTGTTTCTTCGCATCATTTTGAAACCTTGCTAAATGATTAAAATACGAAACAAAAGAGGTTCCAAAAACTAAGAAATCATCTATAAAAATTTCAATTCATTTCTCAATTAAGTCACAGAAAATAGACATTATATACCTTTGGAAAGTTGTTAGTGCATTATATAAACCAAAAGGCATTCTTCTTGTAATCTGTCATAGGGTTTGCATAATCCCCTAAAGGTCTTTGTAAATTTTCATAGAACTTTATGAATGTAGCACAAAGTTCTAGAAAGCTTGCAAGATGTAAATTTGGATCCTCAATCGGCATTCCCCCAAATTGATTATTTTGCACCAATACAATTACATGTTTAAGTTCAAATGAGTTCGCCGCTACAACAATGATTTTAATACTTCAGTGAATATCATCTGTCATAGGGTTTGCATAATCCCCTAAAGGTCTTTGTAAATTTTCATTCTCATTTTCAGTAGTTAAAGTTTCAATATTATTTTTTGATGTGCTTGCCATTTCTTGAGAATTGTGAAGTTGTTTTCAATTTCAAAATTTTCTTATAGTTCGTTCTAATTCAGAATTGTAGGGTACTAAAACTTCAGATCCCAAACTTCACATGCAAATAGTACAATTCAAGAAATAAAATATTTAAAAATATCTAATATAGAATATTGCCAGCCAAGTTTTGCATATGACGCTTAGCCGCTAGTTCAGACGATTTGGTAATTTTCTTTAGTTTAGCCCATTTTGCTCCTTTTTAATGTTTTTTCGCTCATTTTTACTCTTAGATTCCTTTTCTTACACATGCAACCAAAAACCCTTTCATTAAAGCATAATATCCTAAAAAAATTCAACATAAAATGTGCATAAAAAATATATAATTTTAAGGTGGATCACATTTGTTTAATTTTTTACTTTGATTTGAGTTTTTTTAGGTTTTTTGTATTGCTTTTATTTACTTATTATTATTTTTTAAGTATTTAGAACTAGTTTTAGACATGTATTACGTCAGTGCTTCAAAAAATGAGATCTTTTTTTTGTGACATACGATGCACAACACTCCTTGAGGTACCGTCCGAAGGCCAAGGGCACGTGTGAAGAAGTAATCCATTTTGTAAGATACTATCAAAATTGTATTCTTACAAGTACACATAACGATGTGTCATTTCTAAGGACAATACAACTCGAAAGGCTGCAACTTTGTAGCTTTGTCATGGAAGTCGTCACTTCTTTATCATTGATTTTGTAGAGATTACTCTCATTGCCTTGAGAAATTGCTCTGATGTTCTTTGATTTGAGGTAGAGTTGAATTTTCTTGATATTAAAAGATATGAATTCAGGATAAAATTTCCGTTAATTGCTAATAACATAGCCCTTTCTTTAATCTCTTTCTTTCTGGGCCTGAGCAGATTTCAAAATTTTGATCATGTGATTAAAATATTTTTCATTTTCCTAAGGATATTTTAAAGCCTGTTAATAGACAACTAA
Source organism: Phalaenopsis aphrodite (assembly GCA_003013225.1). Taxonomy (NCBI): domain Eukaryota; kingdom Viridiplantae; phylum Streptophyta; class Magnoliopsida; order Asparagales; family Orchidaceae; genus Phalaenopsis; species Phalaenopsis aphrodite. Next base: position 26,428 of record NEWO01002733.1, read on the forward strand.
AAGACACAAGATCACTTAACTCTTTTCAAATTATAATATCAGAAGAATTTTCTTAAGAGAACTTTTCAAGTTTTATTAACTAGGGGAGAATTCAGACACCAATTTTGATTATATGCTCACCTCAAGCTTCTTCCCATGGAGCCTCTCTATTTTGTCTTTTTTTTTTGTTTTTGGATTTTCTTTTCAACTGAGAATTACTATATCTGGTGAAACATACTTTAAAGATTTTGAATGTTTAAATTGAGACACTAATGTTTTATTTTTGTGCCAACCTCAAGCTTCTTCTCAGAGAGACTGTTTTCATATTTTTATTTTTTATTTTTTTCTTGTTTCTCCCGTTTTGCTGGGAATTAATATATCTGGTAATGCTTAGTTTTTTTAAAAATTTTGAATGTCCAAATTACACTAATTAATCTATCTAAAATTTTTCTTAAGACAAATTATGTGATCTTATAACTCATTCAAAAGCTAGGACCCAGTCATTTAGTGAGAGATTAAAAAGCTCATGATATCCTGAGTCAATTACTCGTAATTTAAGCACACTATCTTATTTTGAAAATTTTTTATAACCAAGTCTGAATTCATTAAAGTGAAGGACCCAGTTATTAGGGAATTAATTTCGTTTGCCCTGAAATCATAATTTTATTAAAATATTAGAATTTTTATCTTGGATTACTCCTTCCTCGATTGTCTTTCTACTAAAATTTGAATGTCTTTCATGAACTAGTTCTTCAGGCTACTGCCTCTACGACACACCTACTATTTTGGGGCGCTACCTCCATGACTCACCCATCCTTTGGGCAGTTGTCTCCACGACACACCCATTCTTTTGAGTAACTGGTTCAATGACACACTGATCCTCCGGGACACTGCCTTCATAGCACACCCGCCCTTTCGAGTCAAAGTCTCTGTAGCACACACCCTCAACACTCTTACGCATGATTGTTTGCATTTGCATTTGTATATGTGCATGGATAGGGAGCCAGACTCCGTTGGTGAGTGAAACTGCGTTGGTTTTGATGTCTTAAAGAAAATTATTTGTTATTTTGAGCCTGGTGAGCAATGTGAGTTAAAGCATCGGGAATGACGCGAGTATGGTTGTGCTAAAAATCTAAGGGATCTAACTTGTGTCATTTTGCATGTTACGGGCTCGCATTTAATGGTATGTGTGTGTGTGTGTGTGTGTGTGT
>NEWO01002735.1:0-15805 GCA_003013225.1 Phalaenopsis aphrodite
TTTAAGAATTAGAACCACTAAGTTAAATAACCTGCTCCCTTGGACTATATGGTTATCCTTAGAAGAAGTAACACAGGTTTACTAATGAAGGGACCGCAAACCACTTCATAATAGAACAGTTTACCTTCATTCATTACTATGGAAAATGGGAGACCTCTAATAATTTTTTTGTTTAATTATTTAAAGTTCCTAATGCACCCTAGGTGATGAAAACCCATGGGCATCTTGAGCAGGGGTGTTATTCCCAAAATTTTGGTTAGTCCATCTATTAGCCTCCCTTTTAAAGTAATTTTAGGTTAATACTTTGCCTCCATATAAAAATCCCCTACCCTTACTATCCCTTACTCTAGGATCCAACTTAATATCAAATTTAATTTCAACATAATTCCAACTCAACATAATTTCAATCCAATTCTAGTTCAAATCGTCCCAATTTCAATTTAGTTCAAATCAAATTTTAATTAGCTCTAAATACACACACCAAACTTGAGCCTTAAACAAAAGTTCAATAACAAAATTATTAGTTTCAATTACTAGGCCAAAACCTTATGGATTCACAAATCCTGGAAACTTAACCCAAATGTAATAATTATTAATTATAATTAACTTCAACCAACTATAACTTTCAACAAATTCATAATAAGCCTAACAAACATTAACCAACTTTAACAAATTTTAATAAAATTAAACAAATTTTAAAAAGACTTACCAAAATTTTAATAAATCAAACTTAATTAAAATGCAACAAAAGTTTTAATTAACTTTAATTAACTTTAATAAATTTTAAAAAACTTGAATGAATCTTAATAATCCTTAATAAATATAATTAATTTTAAATAAAGTCTAATAAACCTAAATAATTCTTAATACGCTTTAATAAAATGAAATAAATATAAATTAATTTTACCAAAAAATTAATAAATTTTAAGAAGTTTAAACAAACCTTAAAATTTAATTCAACAAACTTTAATGAATTTTAATTAATTTCAATTAGAACTAAAAAATCTTTAAATAAACTCAAACTTAATAGCTCTTAAATGAACTTTAATAATCATTAAACAAATTTAAAAAAAACTCAAAAAAAAAACCTAATAACTTTAACAAATTAATGTAAAAAGACATAAATTTGTCAACAAATACAAAAATAATTTATATTACACACTTAACAACAAACTAATTTAATCAAGCCGAAAATTAACCTTAAAAAAACTTTAAAAAGAAATTATTCTCAACCAACTTAGGTTTCTCAGCTTAGGAGAATTTGATCTTTAACCATTCTATCCACATCTTTTAATCTCAATCAGGTCATTTCAAAATTCTTAAATCTGGCCATATGAGTCTTCAAGATATTTTATCTCATAGATGTTATTGATGATTGTGAAAGATATAATCCAAAACTTTAATCAAGAGTATTCTCAGAAGTCACAACTCTTAAGCTATTATTAGAAGTAGCCCCCTCAAAGGGAAACAAAACCAATGAATAATATTATCCTTATGTACAATCATAATGTAAGGAAAACAACTTGGTTCTCTTGATCCATAAATCATGGAAAACTTTCCCATCTCCGTGTAGTTTATTATTCTTTAATTATTATATCTGATCATTTAGATAGAAGTCTTTTGAGATCTATAGTGGTGATACAATAAAAAACCTCAACAATGATTTTTATGGTGGCTCTGCTAGGGTTGGTTCTTCTCTTCATCTCTAATTATGACTTGATCTTTCTTTTCATCAGGAATATATATGTGCTCCCTTTATAGACAAAAATGACACATATTTTTCATGTTAGATTTTCTTTCCATCAAACAAGGAATGGGTCAATCTTTTGATAAGTTCATTCTTAAATTCATTGAATTCAGAGATAAAATAGTAGACTTCTCATTAAAATCTTTCCTTATACCTCATTAGAGGAAGATGTTGTCCCTAAAATTAATTTACACTTTAAAAATTTTGCATTTACTTTTAGTTTAAATTAGAAGTAACCACTTTAGTTACATCCTTTTACAAACTGTTTGATATTTTACTCTTATAAATTTAGTTTACAGTTTAATTAGGAATATTTCTAACTTAGCATAGTGAATTCTTTATTTTCATGTGGGTTAGATACTGGTGTTTTTAAGGAAAACTCAATATTACTTGAAATGATACGTATACTTGCGTAGAATATCTAGTGTGTAAACAATTAATCAATTTCATTACACCTTTATTTTGCATACTAGCTTCTAAAGATAAATTGGGTCAACATTTTGGCTATCTTTTTAGACTTAAATAATTGTGTAATTATGGGTCGGCTCACCCTCGCAAATGGCATACTCTATAGCAGGTCCTTTTATCATATGTGTTTACATTGCTTTGGCAAGCACATAGTCCAGAAGATCATCAAATAAATATATTCACTATTGTGTAGAGCTTATCAATGTACCCCTAACATGAAAATTAAGATAATGGGTTATTATTAGCCAATGATGATAAAAAAAATGTATAGTGGTTGCACGAAGACATCACTAGTGTTAAGTACACGGTGTAGTTTTGCATGTGTTCTTAGATGTATTACACCTTACAATTGCCTCATAGCCTTTCAAATGTTGGGGTGTGGACAACATGGGATTTACTACTCCTTTTAAATTGCATATGTTATACACGTAGCAACTGATTATTTCTTGAAGTTGATAAAATTCATTCCTCTAAGAAATATGAAAGCTTGCCATATAATGCATTTCTTCAGAGACCATATTATATACTGGTTAAATGTTCCTCTGTGGGTTATATCAGACAAAGGTTCTACATTCAGTATTACCAAACTGAACAACTTTATAAAGTACCATAACATTGATTGAAGATATTCCACCATATATTATCTCAGAGCAAATGGACTAGATAAAGTATTCAACAAGACTTCAATAAAAATCTTGAAGAAGACAATTAAAAAACAAATGACAGTTATATGAAAATTTGGTGGATGATTTATGGACTTATCAAAAATATCAAACCCCAACTCAATCCACTCCATTTACCTTAGTTTATGGGGTTGAGTTTGTACTCACTTTGGAAGTGCGGATTTTTTCCCCAAGGATTGCTACTTTTCAAAAATGTTCTCCATAATAGAATATCAAACTGTGGTTAGAAGAACTAAATAGATTAGAAGAAGTGACTCTATCAGCTTAACAAAATCTTGAGTTGTATCAAGTATGGATGATACAAGCTGATGATAAACTAGTTCAACGCAGAACTTTCTGGGCAGAATAATTGGCCTTAGTCATTAAAAGGCCTATCCTTTTTCACTGAAAAAATTGGTAGTAAGTTTGAACCAAAGTGGGGAAGTTCTATTTGTAATAGAAAAGGTATAATAGGGAGGTTTTTATCAATTAATTAACTGTAAGGGTGAACTTCCTATTCTTTCTATCATAGGGTGTTGCCTAAAAAATATCATGCATAGTGCTATAAATGTAATTTCTTATTTATAAAATATATTTTTGGGATCCTGGTTGGAAATCCTTTCACTATTGAATCTCTGAGTTTCTAAAAAAAATTAATTATTAACATCTTGAATTTAAGATCTGACTTGAATGAATAATCTATCTAACTGAACATATTGAAATTAATTAAACTCAGTCAAAAATTAATCAATTCAACTACTTTCAGCCTATTCAAACACAAACATCATAAATCTTTCTATTTTTTTTAAAAATAATCTAAATATGCTTTAACTCTAATTTATAAAATATTTATTTGATTTTCTTCTCTTATTGATCATAATTTATTTCAAATATTTAAAAATTGTGATTGAGCTCGGGATGACATTTTACTCTTCGTTCTTACTGTAGGGAATTGTCCACTAAAAAGCTCATATTTTCCTTCTGGGATAGTGCCAAGCAAGCAGTTGACCAGATTTAATGATAAACGCGACCATTAAATTTTTTATGGGTTTTGATGACTTGGACATACTCTACATTAACACAGTTATCACAGTACCCTATTAAGAGGAAGTACCTTATATAAAATTATTGATATAATTTTTAATGAGACAAGTAGTAGTACCCTTAATTTGCAAAGAATCTAGTATGATACTAGTCATTGATAGGCTAGTGCCGGTTATTTTTAAGCCTACCTTAAATAAGACTCATAGAAGTAATAAAAATTGGAGAATCTATAAGATGTATACCAAAAAGGCTTAGAAAGCTAATGCTATAGAGGCAGAGACTGCACCAGCTATTGAAGAATATGTGTCTCATAAGAGGATATTTGTCTCCTTCTGGAAGATGGAAAAATTTTAGCATTCTTACAACTACAAGCCATACATCAAGTTATTGAACACCATTCCTCTTGTCCTCTGAAGATAGAAATCCGAGAGTTATGATGATTGTTGATACACCTAAAATATATAGTGCTTTTAGACACATTTTTATACCTATTTTTGAAATATTGCACTTTAATGGAAGGTATTTGTGTGTTTTTCTTTCAGATACAGGTAAAACGGGATCAAATTTAGAGAAAAAAATGAAAAAAAACTGCAAAATTATTTTGGTGCCTAAGCGCCAAAACCAGCTCTCAAGCGCCGGTGAAATATAGAAGGTCGCGCTTAAGTGCTAGAGGACCCACGCTTAAGCGTCGGTGATAGTTACTTGACGGTTTTATTCATTTTGATGAATTTCAAAGGGACATTTGAGCACCAATTTTCTAAAATGGGCGGTTATAACCACCAAGGACAAAAATATAATTAAAGGACTTGTGAAAGGAGGCATCCCTTGGTAAATACATCAAATCAAGACACATTTTGAAGAGATATCAAGACACATCTTGGAAAATTATAAAAGAAGGAAGTTGAAACTTTTAAAAGAGTCCTGAAAAGTTCTTAAAGAAGTTCATGAAGAAGCTTTTGGAGAAAATTTTAGGCACTACAAACTTATTTTTCCTTTTGTTTTTAGTTTTATATTGAGAGTTAAGAGTGTTATAAGAGAGAAAAAATTCAAAGGAACTTCAAGTGTTTGGTGGAGGATTTGAGATATGCTTTTATCTTTATTTTAAACTAATTTTGGTTTCAGTCGAGAATTCTTGTTGGTTTGACAATGATTTCTAATTTTAAACTAAAGAGTGATTTTGTTTTCTCCATGGATTCTGAGTAGTTTTCTTTATTTTTCTCCTTAAAATGATGAGTAATTAAAGTGTCATATGGAAGTTGTGAAAAATATTAATATTTAATCTTAGAAGAAGTTGTGATGATTAAATTTCATGCACTTCATTTACTTCTTGATCTGACCCATCTAGATGTTAAAATTTATTGTGAGAACATGTAAGAACTAGGATGGTATTGTCTCAGACAACAATTGGAAAGAATCACATGAGATTATATGAATGAGAATGTACTTCATATGATTGAGTGCAAATAAATAGGGAAATAATTTTTTAAGGATGTAGAGTTCGAGGACTTTAGAGTGATAGGCTAAAGCCCTCAACTTGGTTTATTATTTTACATTTTGATACGAAATGTTAGCCCCCAGGTGGAGGGAACCGTGGGAACTCTAGAGTGAGAGCTAGTATCTTCCTTGCCTAACCGGTCTTCAGAACTATTCAGACTTTAAATTAGTCAATGTTCTTTATAGTATCTCTAGTAAGGGTAAAGAATAATATTGCTCCTATTTGGCACAACACAATTTGAATACTTTCACAACAGAATTTCTATTCTTATTACTCATTCATGATAAGGAGAAATATATTTCATATTTAGTGATTTTCTTTTACATAAACTCAAGTTATCTTTAATAAGTTTTTATTTCATTTTCAAACATTAAAAAAACCAAAATGAGTGCAAATTTCATTCCTGTAAACTACAGTTGAAGTATTTATCTTTTTAAAGTTGAAAGTTTGTTACTTTAATTATCGAATAATTCCTGTTGGTTCGATATTCGGGGCTTAATCACAGAGTCCTATATTACTTGATAACAATATGCATACTTGCGTAGTATCCCAATATATATTAAGTTAAAAGTTAAATTCTTATTTTCTCCAGGATCAAGTTTTTGGTACTGTTGCAAATTAAGGAAAGATAAGTGAAAAAAGAATTAAATACATTGTTATAATGTTGCATATAAATAGTCGGGATCAAGTCTTTGGCGCCGTTGTCGGGGATTTATTGAAAGTAAATTTCTATTTTAAAAAACATTATTTAAACTTTAAGAGCTATTGTAAGAATAACTTATTATAGTATTTTATTTATAAAGTATTTTTGTGTGTTTTTATTTTATTTTATTTTATTATTAGTGTACCTGTAGTTAAGGTTATGAAGGACTAGTGTCCTACGATTCTGAATTAGAAAGAACTGTTCAGAAAATCAGAAAAAATGAAAATATTAAAAATTTTGAAAAATCTAAAAAATTACTGAAATGACATATCAAAGTAATCAAAATGCTAAAATTCATCAAGAATTTAGACTATTAAGAGATTATGCCAATCCTACAGTAGATGAACTTCATTGTAGTATTCAAAAACTTATTGTAGTAGCTAATTCATTTGAGCTTAATTCTATTATTATTCAAATGATACAAAATAATCAGTTTGGGAGATCACCAACTGAATATCCAAATTTACATCTTGCCAATTTTCTAGAATTGTGCGCTACATTTAAATATGATGGTGTATCAGATGATGTCATAAGACTTAAATTATTTTCTTTCTCACTGAAGGATAAAGCTAAGATGTGGTTGCATTCGTTAGCACCTGGATCTATCAGAACTTGCTAAGATGTGGCAAGTATTAACCTTATGCCATTATAAATATTTAAAAGATTAGGATTAGGAGAAATAACTCATACTACTGTAACTCTGCAATTAGCAGATCATTCAATAACGTACCCTAAAGAAGTTATAGATGATGTCATAGTGAAGTGGATTGATTTCTCTTTCCTATTGATTTCATTATGCTAGATATAGAGGAAGATAAAGAGACACCTATCATTTTGAGGAGACCTTTCCTAGCCACAGGAAGAGCAATGATAGATGTGCATAATAGTGAATTAACAATGTGCGTTAATGATCAAACAATTACTTTCAATATTTCAAGATCAAAGAAATATCCTGCAAAAGGTAGAGATGATAAATGTTACAGAATGGATGTTATAAGATATCTGTCGTCACTAAAAAGTTGAGGAGCTGTCCGTTGGAAGCTGTCGGCCGCCGGAATTGAAATCTCGTCGTCTTCTTTGGAAGGACATTTTAATTTACATATGTATATAAGTTTAGAAAAATATGAAATTAAACTGATCTCATATTTTTTATAGTTTAAATGAAAGAGCATTATACCTCAAATCATGTATCTATCCCAAAGGATAAACACAAAACTTGATGATGAGGCTCAATCAAATAAACTAAGAAATATATAACATCTATTTGATCTGCAAAACCGTTTTATTTGTAGAAAAGTTCCCCTATCTAATACGAAGAATTAAATAGGGTTTATATTAAGTTGGATTCAGACAATCTTCCTATAAAGGCAAACCCTTATAGTTAAGTACATCTTAAATAATCGAAGTCACCTAAGAAATCTCTCGATAAAAATCAGAGAATATTATCTTCAAGAAGTTTAAAAGGATAAGACTTTTCAACAAAATTGGACAAAGAGATCTGAAATGGCAATGACTAAAATTTGAATCATTTTATTGTAGAATCTAAAGGAGGAAGAACTAGGGGATGTCACAGATTCGAAGAAGAATCTTGGTGACTTCCCAGTCTGTCCTATTTTTTGGCTTCAGTTTTGAGGAAAAATTTATTAGAGTGTTTCATGCTGCCAGTTTTATTACTTTAGGGCTTACATTTGTGTGAAACAATCACACAAATAGACTGACAGATGTGAGGATTTAGATCATGACGAATGACAACCTCGGAATCCTAAGACGAGTTTTGACTTATATTGTACAAACGCCTAAAGATAAGGTGAGGATTTATGTTGCATAAGAAAATAACCTTAAAATCATATGGCTTGTTGTTTAAATCAAAAGAAGGAAATTGGTTTAGCTGGGGAAGACAGTTTTTGCTATCGTAGATGACTGTACTGCCCACAGTGCTAACTTCAAGCTCCTCGTAGTGGCAAATTTAAGTTTTCTAGGGTCTCAAGTTATAATGTCAAATCAGACAGACCTATGGTTGAAATTCATTAAATGTTATAGGGGATGTTAAAATTGATTAGAGCGACATCGGCCCACAATTCTCTCATTCCAGTACCACTAATTTCTATTAGATTCACTTAGTCCAAATGAATTTACTAAACTCAACTTAATGAGTTTCATACTTTTATTTAGACCGTGGGAAGCCTCGTTAGCAACCGTAGGTTCCCTCCTCCAGGGGATTCTCCGAGGTATCCAACCCTATAGTGAAGTGGATTTTATTAATTTGGGCTTGTAGTTTTTTTTTTAATATGTTCAATTTTAATTATGTTCACTTTTATAATTCTCATTTAACCAAATTTGATTTAGCTTAAGTCACTACTAAGCCCTTAAGGTTCTAGTGAATGTCTTAATCATTTTGAAGGAGATTTTTAAGTGATAATAATTCATCATCAAAACTTTTGAATACTATTTGAACATTCAAAATGGGGTATTGAATGAGTTATTAACACCCAAAACTATACCTCTAAGTCTAGGATCATTTAATTGAATAAACTTCCAAATTTTAATAATTTAAGGAAATTAAAAATTTAACCTTTAATTAATAAAAGTGAGATCGGTTTCTACCAATTAATCTCCTTGTGTTTCAATCATCCAAATATGTTGATTAAGATCAAAGGTTACCCTTTTCCCTTTCTTGACTTAAGCCTAAATGTTAATTAAGGCTAAATTTCTGAAATTACATATTTTCCCCTAAGGCTCTAATACTTCATAAATCATCAAATTTAGTTCAAATGACTTTAGAATTTGCATCCCACCTCACTCATGGGTCAATTAAGACATCAGAGGAGAAAATGTGATTTTTCAAGTTTTACTTTAATTTATATATTTATTTATATACAAAAAAGGATTTCTCAAAGAAAATTTCATAACTTGACTAACACAAAGTCTAATCACTTGAAATTTTTACTGAAGGTAGAATTAGACCAGAGAAACACTTGAGCCGAATTTCATGATTTTCTTAATTTTATTTGAATTATTAGAATTATTTCAAGTTTTGGGCCATTTATTAATTATAAATTATTTTAAATGTGGAAAATTAAGTTTCACATTTTTATTAAATATCTTTTATGTTAAGGAACTCAGAGAAACAAATTTCACACTTTTTTTTAGAATTGTTAGAAATATTTTAGTCAAAATCCATTTTTATCCTTTAAAAATTATTTTAAGCTTCAAAATTCAATATCTTCACCTAAAAAATCAAGAAAAATATTTCAATTGTTCCTAAATGCTTAGGAAATAATTTAGAACATTTCAATGAATTTAATTAATTTTTGTGGTTTTTATCATTTTTTAATTATTTAAATATTAAAGAAAGGCTTAAAATGGAATTTTTATTTTAATTACAAATTTATTTTTAGAAAATTCATCTGATCAGAGAGAACTCCAAAAATTAATTTTTATAATTTTTTGAGTTTTATTTTAATTGTTAAAAATCATTTTAGTGTTAAAAATGACATTTAACTTAGAAAATCATTTTAAGTTATCAAATGAGCTCTAAATATTTTAAAATTTTTATGAAGATTTTTCTGAACTTCAAGTTAGAGTGAAGATTAAAAACCAAGTCATTTAGATGTTTTTTTCCAAAATTAATTTTCTTTGTATTTTAAGGTTTGTGCAAATTAGGTACATTCTTAATGACTTAGATCATGAAACATTTTTCAAAGGTTTCTCTGACAACAATAAACCTTCCAAAATTATCTTGGAATTTTCTAAGAAACATACTAATTATTATGATTAATTTATGCAAATAATAGGCATAAAATTGAAAAATATGGATCTATGTCTAGAGATCTCCTCTGACTTTAGAAAAATCAAAGAATGTTCTGTGTTTATTTAATTAAAAATAAAATATACATCACATAAACTTAAAATTATTTTCACATTGTTATCCTCTGTTCACTAAGCAAGAATGTATTTTTATTTTATTTTTGTGATTTTTCTACACCAAGATATGAATTTTTAAAGATCAGATATTTAAATAAATCAAAAAATACCATATTTATCCATTTAAACGCGCGACGCTGACTAGATTCTAGTTGGCTCCGAAAACACGCGTGGCGCGCTCTGGTTGGATTTCGTCATCCACGTAGCTGCTGAATCACCCCCTGCTTTATGAACCGAAGTGTTTTTCAAGTTCATCTTGTCCGTTGATGAGATAAACACGCGATCGGATGGCTCCCCGCCATCGTCCCCAAATAGGCTAACATGAGAACCGTCCATACTCAAACCTTAAGATCTCCCTCTAGACTTAACCAAATTTCATGGGGATTGGTCATAGAGCATCATCTAATCAAGACAAATCCATCTATACAGATTATATGGTATGACATATAGTAAAAAAGTACTAAGATTGAAAATAGGCTTGGATTAGGGTTGGAGTTCAATACCTTCGTCTAAGAGGGGATGACTCAATCAGATGGTTGTTGTAGCTTTGATTGGTCCCAACGAACCTCAAGATGAAGCCTTGTGCCCTGTTGAATGGTCTATGTATGACTTTGACCAAGTCAATTTCAAGTGTTGGTCTAGAGCTAGGTTAGAGGCTATTTAAAAGGGGGCTTTTGTAGGGTATCAACTTCTTTCACTATGGGAAAGGTGTGTGCACAGTTAATTGAAGTTTGAGTCACTATGGAGGTGCAGAGAGATCTATCCTGGTTTTTGGCAAAAATTCAAGCTTAAAATTGAGCTTCCACAGTGAAGCTCACTGGGGGAAAATGGTTGGCTTGAACTGAGGAGGTCTTAGGGAGTCTCTGAGGGCAGTTTGACAGAGTTTCCTTAAGAAAATTTTAGCTCTCCTTCATTGTTCATGGAGGTGAGGTTTAAATAAAATTGGCTTAGGGTGGCTGTCATGGCCTCCATTTGGGTGCAATGTGAAGCTTAGGTTGAGGACAGATAAGCTCGAAAGGTTAATTAGCATGAGTTGGCTTCTAGGTTCGAATTGGGTTTAAATTCTTAAGGGTGGCTCATCGTTTTGGTGTTTTACTTCCACTAGGTCGGTCGGCAAGGCCAGAGGAGGTGGACAGGAAGTCAGATGAGCCATAGGGAGGCTTAATTATGATTTACCCCCAAGGGTTAGTGATGATGACGGAGATGTTGCAAGTTGGGTCCAAAAATTGATTAAAATCCCTTAATTTGGGGATCCATTGGTCCATAGCATGCTTTGGTGGGTTTTTCCTGGTTTATCCTAGTCCCTAGAAGAAGTTTGGTGGTTGTCGAGTCATAAAGTTAGCGGCTTTAAGGTGGCTAAGCCAATTTTGGTGCCTGGGTCCAATATGGGTCCAAATGACCAAAGCTTAGGTTTACGTTAGGCTAACCATGACTTTGATCCCAATTTACTGATCAACATTGTGTATATGTTTTTAATGAAGATTTTGGTGAAGTATTGATGTAATTTTGAGTTCAATTGGAAGCTCAATTTGAAGGATTTTGAGATTTTGGTCAATTTTTGCATGTTGGACTAGACTTGAGCTTAGGTTGAGCCAGGCTTGGAATTTGGCTCAATTGAATGGTCCAAATGATCAAGCTGGATTCTATTAATTATTTTCATGAAGGAATGGATTGGAAATTTTGGGGCTAAGGCAATCAATTTGGTGAAATTTTTAGACATGGCCAATTTAGGGCAAAATTAAGGATTTTTGGATTTGGGTTGAAATTAAATGAAATTGAGGCTTCGCCAAGGATAATTGAAGGTCAATTTTGATATTTAGGAGTATTATTAAGAGTTTAGTATTCACATTGAAACCAATAGAGTAGGCCATGGGGTTCAATTTAGTGGAACGAAGTCATAGGGCCAAGATTGAGGGTTTGACTTAGATCAAAATTGGGATCAAAACATGGGCTAATTGAGCTTATATTTGGTTTATATTGGTATTATGGAAGGTGAATTTGAGTTTAGAATTAAAATTGGAGGAAATTGGGACCAAACTGATGGACATTTGAGGTAAATTTATGGAAATTGGGCCTTCAAAGACAATTTGGGGGGTTTTGATCAAACTGGTCAAATTGGTCAAATTGGGTCATGTGGTAGTTTAGAAAAATGAAATTGGGAATATTTCGAAGGTTTTGGGAATTTTTTGAATTTTTTTGCCAAGAAGGAGTATTTTGGTAATTTTGTAATTTTTTGGTGATTTTGGGTAATTTCGATGTTTTCAAAAGATTTGAAATCATCTTTTAACAAATTTTGGTATTTTGGGTAAATTTGGGAATTTTGGCCAAATTTAGGGTTTGAAGGGTACTTAAGTAATTTGGGGAAGTTTAGGGGCAAAAAGGCTAAGTTGGGTATTTTTGGTAGAATTGGGGTGTCAACCATCATAAATAAGCTATGGACCAATGGAAACCCCATTTGGGTCCTCTATGTACTGGTCTTAGTTAAACCCTAGCCTAGGGCCAGAGAGTTTAGGGGACCATCTACATGAGCCTCCAAAAGGATTAAGGGATCAAAGTCAAGAAATTTTGAGTTTAAATTTTGTGAGTGATTGTGAGTGAAGTGAGTTCAAGTAATTGTCTTAGCCGTAGACCAACACCCAGGGTCAACCCTAAGATCAAGCAGTCTTATAGAAACTCTCCTTGGGCTCCCCCATAATGACCCCACCTGCTACGTGCTAGAGGTTAGGAACAATATGTGGAACTTCATGTTGAGCAAAGAGGAGTGTATAATTTCTAATGGGGAGGTTTCCTTTTCAAGTATTCTAGGAATATTCAACAGGAAAGTCCTATGGCTAGAAACTAGGCTACTAAAGAGGAAAAACTATACCTCAACCAAAAGTGAGATCAACAATATCTGAGTGAATATCATTTCAAAACTACTTATGAAGAGAAATCTAAAGTAAAAAAATTGGAACATGAGCAAGAAGAGGAATTAGATCAATGTGAAGATCTTTATAAGGAAGATTCAAACTATATTCGAGAAAGTTTTGAAATTTTGGACATCATAGAAAAAGATAGATCATTTTGTCCATCAAAAGGAAAACCTATTGAACTTAAGTTGAAGTTACATCCTGAGCATTTGAAGTATGCCTTTTTAGGCAATTCCTCTACTTTACCAATGATAATTTCCTCAAAGTTAACGATGAAAGAAGAAAAAAGATTGATTAAAATTTTGAAAAATTTTAAGAAAGCCTTTGGATGGACAATAGCTGATATTAAAGGAATCAGTCTTTCAATTTGTATGCATAAAATTCATATGGAAGAGAACTACAAACCGAGGGTTGATCCTCAAAGGAGATTGAATCCTATTATGAAAGAAGTTGTTAAGAAAGAAATTCTAAAGTGGTTAAATGTTGGAATTATCTACCCTATTTCAAATAGTGCATGGGTTAGTCCAATTCATTGCATTTCTAAGAAAGGAGGAGTAACTGTGACAGTAAATGAACATAATGAATTAATACCTACTAGACAAGTCACAGGGTGGCAAATATGCATTGATTATAGAAAACTAAATCTAGCCATAAGGAAAGATCATTTTCCACTACCCTTTCTAGATCAAATGCTCGATAGACTAGCTGGGCATAAATACTTTTGTTTTCTGGATGGATAAATCGGTTATCATGAAATACAAATAACTCCTAAGGATCAAGAGAAAATAACGTTTATCAGTCCTTATGGTACATTTGCTTTTAGAAGAATGTCATTTGGTTTATGTAATGCCCCAGCTACATTTCAAAGATGTATGATGACAAGTTTTTCTGATTTAAATGAAAAGGGGATTGAAATTCTTATGGATGATTTTTTACTGTTTGGAACTTCATTTAACACATGTCTAGAACATTTATCTAAAGTTCCTAAACACTGTGAAGAAACAAATTTAGTCCTTAATTGGGAAAACTGTCAGTTTATGGTAGCAGGAGAAATTGTATTAGGACATCAAATATCATAAAATGGTATGAAAATAGATCCCACCAAAATTCAAGTGATCACTAATTTACCCTATCCAACTAAGGGAAACTAGGATTTTTTAAGCACATGTTGGATTCTACAGGCAATATATTGAAAATTTTTCAAAAATTGCTAAGCTTTTATGCTATCCACTTGAGAAAGATGCAATTTTCAATTTTGATGAAGAATTCTTAAGAGCTTTTAAGTTATTAAAAACAAAATAGTCATTGCACCAATTATAGTTTCACCAATATGGGGAAAACCTTTTGAACTGATGTGTGATGCTAGTGATTATGCTATTAGAGTCATTTTAGGACAAAAATATGATAAAATTTTCAAAGTAATTTACTATTCTAGTAAAACTTTGAATGAAGCCCAAATTAATTATACAACAATTGAAAAAGTGTTATTGGCAATAGTATATGCTTTTGATAAATTTAGATCATACTTAATTGGAACTAAATGTATAATTCTTACAAATCAATATGTTACTAAGTACTTAACGAAAAAGAAGGATGATAAACATAGACTTATAAGATGGGTTCCTCTTTTGCAAGAATTTGACTTTGAAATAGTAGATAGAAAGGGGACTTAAAATCAAATTGTTGATCATTTGTCCAAACTTGAATTAGAAAAACCACTCTATTTTAAAAAACAAATTAATGAACATTTTCCAGGTAATGAGTGGCATGTTTCATGGTATGCCGACATTGTGAACTTTCTTGTCAGTGATATTATACTATATGGAGTGACATACTAGCAGAAGGGGAAATTTATATCTGAAGCTAAGACTTATTTTTAGAATGACCCATTTTTATATAAACAAGGGAAGAATTTGATTATTCATAGATGTGTGCCTTTAGAAGAGACTGATGAAATTATTCAAAAATGTCATAATTTTGATTTTAGGGGACATTTTGGTGTTTATAAAACAAAATATTAAATTTTACAATATGGATTTTATTGGCCTACTATCTTTAGAGATGTTAATGCTTATATCAAAACTTGTAGGCAATATTTCTAAAATAAATGAGATGCCCCTCAATTATACGCTAAAAGTTGAAATATTTGATGTTTGGGATTAGATTTCATGGGACCATTTATGTCATCTTTCAAAAATTTATATATGTTGTTAGCAGTGGACTATGTATCTAAATGGATGGAAGTTGTTTCTTTACCTTGATGTGATGCTTTAAGTGTTGCAAAGTTTTTGAAAACAAACATATTTTGCAGATTTGGGATGCCGAGAGTTATCATAACTGATGGGAGAAGTCATTTCAGAAATGCCACAATGGAGAAATTTTTAAAGAAAAATCATATAAATCATAAAATTGCTACTGCTTATCATTCTCAGATAATTGGTTTTCCTGAATTATCCAATCATGAAATTAAAAAAAATCATGAAAAAATCTATAAATTTAAAAAAAATGGATTGGTTAGTCAAACTTGAGTATGTTTTGTAAGCTTATAGGACTGCATACAGAACTTCTATAGGAATGTCCCCATACATGCTAATATTTAGCAAAGTTTGTCACTTACCAATTGAACTTGAGCATAAAGCATATTGGGCGATTAAAGAGTTTAATTATAATTTGAAAGATGTAGGTGGGAAAAGATTATTACAATTAAATGAGCTTGAAGAAATAAGAAATGAGTTTTATGAAAGTGCTAAGATTTACAAAGAAAAGATGAAGATGAGGCATGATAAAAGGATTCTTACTAAAAATTTTTCATCCAGGGCAACAATTTTTGTTATATAATGCAAGGTTAAGATT
>NEWO01002739.1:5532-27496 GCA_003013225.1 Phalaenopsis aphrodite
ATTTTTCACCCCCCCCCCCCCAACTTAAATTTTTACTAAGATTAAACAATTTAACAATATATATATATAAACAAGAAATTAAAATTGAAATAACATGCTTACATAAATTTTTATACTCTAATTATTTAAGTATAAAACTAAAAATAGGATTAAAATTAATTTTTGATCAATTTCCAATCATTTTCATTTTAATTCAACATGTAGAGATTCATTAGACTTCTAAGTAGTGGGTATAGACATAAAATGTAACAAACACACTAACTTTGATTTCACAATCTCAACATAAAAACAAAGACACTAATCAGATAAAAGAAAAATATTGTGTAGCAGTTTTCTGACATTAAAGTTTAAAATTAAAGTTAGCAAGATTTTCAACTTTTCACAAGTCAAAAAATAAGTTCAATCCTAACTAACTAAAACACAATACTCAACATACAACAACAATTACTACCCTACAATTTAAAACAAAATACTAATAAAACACAACATCACAATAATAATTAAATAAAAGTCCAACACATCACATAGTCCAGACAAGTACATAAATGAAAATGTATCAACTCCTAACCACGTAATCCATAATATATTACAAACATAAAAATAAATCAGTCCTCCTCCTCATCATTAGAATCACCGCTATTTTAGACATTTGTAGACTCATAATCATGGTATCTGGGAGATGAAGGAAATTCCACTCCTTGGTTACCCCTAATGAGGCTCTCCAAAGATGAATGAAAATTTTTTGCATAATCACTTTGCTTCTATTATACCCATCAATATGATATGCAAAACTTTCTAAATTTTACCTTATCTGTAGTATAATTGATATTGTCCATAATCTTCTGCAAAAATTTATTTTGAGTTTCAGTAGACTCACCTCTAGAAGTAGAAGCTCGTGAGGTAGATGGTCTAGATGTAGAAGCATCAGACGTCAACATTCTATAACTTTGTGAAAATCCTCCTCTCCAGCCAAAAATAGAATGCTCATAATACGACTTCACATTTACACTTGTAATTGGCTTCAGAGGCATTAATACTTCTTCCCAGCTAGCATATCTCACTCTAGCCTGCTCACACAAAGAAAAGATCAAGGAAGTAAATCCCAGACTTGTGGTAGTAGCAGCAGTGGTAGAACCGATGATAGTCTGACAGATCAAAGCTCAAATAATGATAATCTTGCCTTCCTGAATACAATAATTCAATTTTGCTCTCTTCTTTATAACTTAACCGAGATGATTCGTCGGTAGCAGACAAGCTGAAATAAAGTAGTGCCATGCCTTCAATGGTGCACTTAACTTTAAAGTGGAAAAGTTAACTCTCCTCTCATTTATGAATTTTCAGATTCCTCTTTCAACAGTCAAATAAGAAATAATCTCATCCATTTCCGCCTCAATCGGACTATAATTTGCATAAAAACACAAAGTATCAGGTGATAAATGGTAAAATATATTGATTAGCTTCGATGAAAAAGGTACAAATTTGCCTCAAACCATGACTCGATCTTCTTCCTCTTCTGCCTCAGGGAGGTTTGCGTTGAACTCATGAATTATAGAAATAACAACCACAATAGAAAAATAATAGAATCGTTCCCACTGTCTGTGAATGATCAAATCTTCTACAGATCCACCTGGATTTTTGAAACAACGCTCAAGAATTAACTTTTTTGACTATAGAGTCTCACTATATCTATCTTGAGCTTTTGAACTCACAAACTTGCTCAAATCAAAGTGGGACTTTTCCTTACTCCTCTTCATTCTTGGGGCCATTCTACAAATTTCACAAAATTCCACAATAACTTCAAAAATCAAGTTTAATCTACTAAACTTAACTCCTATAAGCATAAACTACACTTTCTATGCAATTTCTATAGATCTTTCCTAATTGTTCACCATGAATAGTGATTTTCGGGTTTCTCCAAACAATACTCAAAAAACATGGTGAAAATCCAAATTGTTTACATAGAAGTGAAGCTCTTACCTTAAGAAATCCAAATCTAGCAGATGTTGCTTAAATCCAGCAAGAAATCTCTAGGAAAAGGCTTGCCCTAGACTTTAAAATCCCAAACTCGAGAGCAAGAAGGTGACGGCGAGAGTAAAAATGGCGAGTTTTGGGGTTAGTTTTCAGCTTTAACCGTTCCTAAACTAGTTTTCGTGAACCGATGCTTAAGTACGGATAAGTGGCGCTTAGGCTCCTGCCTCTCAGGTTACATTGCGCTTAAGCGCGAGAATGTGGCGCTTAGGCGCTAGTGCATTATTTTTGATATTTTTGAACTTAAGTAAAATGCATTAATAGCCTAAGTATACCACCCCTAAATGGTCTTATAACACTTTAATAAATATTTTCCGGCCATATAGTTTCTTCTTTCTCAAAATTCTCCAATATAATTAATTCGATTCGAGTCTAAAACAACACTAAATTTTCACACAAACAGACACTTATATTCATTCACAAACTAGTACAAGTACATATAACACTTAATTCTCACTCCAAATAGTCTCGGATGAGGAAATTTTCCTAAATAAAAAAAACTTAACAAACATTCACAATTAAACATATAAAAGACATAAACACAAAAAATAAGATTTAACATTAACACATAAAAACAACGACTCTTAACAAACAAACTCTAACACATAACTTAATTCCATTCTTCATTTGTTAGGACAAATTTCGGTCTTTCATTAGTATCTCCTTGAGCATTTAGAATATAAAGTTGATAAAACGAACGATGGTGATGGTATAAACGGTCCCATGAAATCTGACCCCCAAACATCAAACATTTCAACTTCTAGCATTTGACTGAGGGCATCTCATTTCTTATGGAAATATTGCCTACTCGTTGACATCTATCACAAGTTTTGATATAAGCATTAACATCTCTAAAGATAGTAGGTCAATAGAATCCATATTATAAAATTTTTTATGTTTTCTTATCAACACCAAAATGTCCCCCAAAATCAGAATTATGATATTTTTGGATAAATTCATAAGTTTCTTCTAAAGGTACACATCTTCGAATAATCAGATACTTTCCTTGTTTATATAAAAATGGGTCATCCCAAAAATAAGTCTTAGCTTCAGAAATAAATTTTCTCTTTTGTTGGTATGTCATTCCATAGGGTATAATATCATTAACAAGAAAGTTCACAATGTCAGCATACCACGAAACACGACACTCATTAATGCTGAACAATTTTTCATCTGGAAATTATTCTTTACTTTCTTTTTCAAAACAAAGTAGTTTTTCTAACTCAAGTCTGGACAAATGTTCAGTAATTTGATTTCAGTTCCCTTTCGATCCACTATTTCAAAATCAAGTTATTGCAAAAGAAGAATCTATCTTCTAAATCTTGGTTTAATATCCTTCTTTTCCATTAAGTACTTAATAGGAGAATGATATGTATGCACTACGTAATGAGTTCCAATTAAATATGATCTAAATTTATTAAAGGATTATACTATTGCTAATAAAATTTTTTTGTTGTTTTATAATTAATTAGTGTTTCATAAAGAATTTTACTAGCATAGTAAATTACTTTGAAAATTTTATCATATCTTTGTCCTAAAACAACTCCAATAGCTTAATCGCTAGCATCAGACATCAATTCAAAAGGTTTCCCCCAATATGGTGAAACTATAATTAGTGCAGTGACTACTTTTTCTTTTAAAAACTCAAAAGCTTTTAGGCACTCTTCATCAAAATTGAAAACTACATCTTTGTCTAGAAAATGGCATAAAGGCTTAGCAATTTTTGAAAAGTCTTTAATATATCGTCTGTAGAATCCCACATGTCCTACAAAACTCCTAGTTTTCCGTACATTTGTTGGATAAGGTAAATAAGCGATCACTTGATTTTTATCAGGATCTACTTCCATACCATTTTCTGATATTTTATGTCTTAATACAATTCCTCCTGCTACTATGAATTGACATTTTTTTCCATTTACAGACAAAATTTGTTTCTTTACATTGCTTAAGAACTTTTGATAAATGTTCTAAACATGAGTCAAATGAAGTTCCTAAAACTAAAAAATCATCCATAAAGACTTCCATCCTTTTTTAATTAAATCACAAAAAAATGCCATCATAAATCTCTAAAATGTAGCAGGGGCATTACATAAACCAAAGGGCGTTCTTTTAAAAGCAAATGTACCATAAGGACTGGTAAAAGTTGTTTTCTCTTGATCCTCAAGAATTATTTGAATTTGGTGATAACTGGTATATCCATCTAGAAAATAAACTATTTATGCTCAGCTAGTCTATCCAACATTTGATCTAGAAAGGGTAAAGGAAAATGATCTTTCCTAGTGGAAAGATTTAATTTTCTACAATCAATGCATAATCACCACCCTGTGACTTGTCTAGTAGGTGTTAATTCATTATATTCATTCATAGCCACAATTACTCCTCTTTTCTTAGGAACGTTGTGAATTAGACTAACCCATGCACTATCTGAAATAGGGTAGTTAATTCCAGCATCTAACTACTTTAAAATTTTTTTCTTTACAACTTCTTTCATAAGAGGAATCAATCTCCTTAAAGGATCAGCGCTGGGTTTGCAGTTTTCTTCCATATGAATTTTATGCGTACAAATTGAAGGACTGATTCCTTTAATATCAGCTATTGTCCATCCAAAGGCTTTCGTAAAAATTTTGAAAATTTTCTTCAATCCTTCTTCTTCTTCCATCGTTAACTTTAAGGAAATTATAACTACTAAAGTATAGGAATCACCTAAAAAGGTATATTTAAAATGATCAAGAAGTAACTTCAACTCAAGTTCTGGAGGTTTTTTCTATTTATGAACAAAATGATTTTTCTTTTTCTATCATGTCCAAAATTTCAAAACTTTCTCGAACATAGTTTGAACCTTCCTTAAAAAGATCTTCACATTGATCTAATTCCTCTTCTTGCTCGTGTTCCAAATCTTTTACTTCAGATTTTTCTTCATAATTAGTTTTGAAATGACATTCACTCAGATATCTTATGACATCCATTCTATAATATTCATCATTTTTACCTTTTGCAGGATACCTCATTGATCTTGAAATGTTAAAAGTAATAGTTTTATCACTGACATGCATTCGTCCCCTTTCTGCACATCTATCATTGCTCTTCCTGTGGCTAGGAAAGGCTTCCCAAAATGATAGGTATCTCTATATCTTCCTCCATATTTAACACAACGAAATCAACAGGAAAGATAAATTGATCCACTTTCACTAAGACATCTTCTACAACTCCTTTAGGGTATGTTATCGAACGATCTGCTAACTACAGAGTTATAGTAGTAGGAGTTATTTCTCCTAATACAAATCTCTTAAATATTGATAATGACATAAGGTTAGTGCTTCCACCTAAATCATATAAAGCTTTCCCATAAAATATGTCTCCTATCGCACATGGAATTGTAATGCTACCAATATCTTTAAGCTTTTCAGGAAGCTTCTTCTGAATAATTGCATAGAACTCCTCAGTAAGTGTAACAGTCTCATTATCTTCAAACTTCCTATTCCTGTTAAGAATATCCTTCATAAACTTTACACTTGGCATTTGTTCTAAGGCTTCAGAAAATGGAATATTAATTGTAAGCTTCTTAAAAATTTCCATAAATTTTAAAAATTGCTTATCCAACTTCTATTGATGAAGTCTCTAAGGAAATGGAGGTGGTGGTTTTTCAAAATCAATTTTTAGCTAAGATATACATCTTTCAAAATCTTTTGGAGCATCCTCTTTTGATTCTTCTATTTCTTCTTTCTCTACTCTAGTTTCTTTTTTACCCTACTTTCCAACTCTCTTCCGCTTCTAAGTTGAACGGCTTTTACTTACTCTTTATTCTAGTTTATCAGATTTGTTTTAGCATTACTAGGAAGTGTTCCTTGGGATCTATTACTTAATGAATTTGTGATTTGTCCAAGTTGATTCTCAATATTTATAATTTTAGCTCCTTGACTTTGTAACGTATTTCCCATTTGTAAAACTACATCTTCTATAGATAACTTCTTCTCCTAAAATTGCAAATTACTGTTGAAAACTAGAGGATAAGTAGATTTATAATTATTTTTTAACTACTTATCCTCTAGTTTTCAACACTTGGGGCTGACACCCAAGCCTTCTTCTTCATCTCTAAGCCTTCTTCTCCTCTTTTTTTAATTAATTTAGAGTCCAAAAGTTTTCAAGAAAGTTTTTCAAAACATTTCAAAGCCTTATTTATAATTTCCCAAGAGTTTCTTAAGTGTCTCTTCAAAAGTGTCCAAATTCATTGAATCTTCCAAATAGTGCCTCAAGCGCCTCTTCAGAACTCCATATAACCACCCCAAATTCTTCTAGAAAAATATTTTTATCATTTCCAATGAATTCCCCCAAAAATGTTTGAAGCACCGCTTCAAAAATCCTTGAAATCTGACGTATATTCTAGAAGATATGTTGAAAACCATTTTCGACACCTAAGTGCCATTTTTAGGTGCTTAAGCTCCCTCATCTCTATCTGGTGGCACCTAAGCACCATTTTGGGTGCTTATGCACTGGGAACTAGCACTTAAGTGTCTGTTTTAGGTCCC
Source organism: Phalaenopsis aphrodite (assembly GCA_003013225.1). Taxonomy (NCBI): domain Eukaryota; kingdom Viridiplantae; phylum Streptophyta; class Magnoliopsida; order Asparagales; family Orchidaceae; genus Phalaenopsis; species Phalaenopsis aphrodite. The sequence goes on from NEWO01002739.1 coordinate 12,087, forward strand.
TTTGGCTCCAGTGTGCCCCGATTCAACCCGATTTGCTCTAGTTTGCTCCGTTTTGGTCCATTTTTGTTCCTTTTGCTCCAATCACTCCAAATTCTTCAATTTGATGTACCTACAACCAAAAAAATAAGAAATCATACCTTCAATATGCAATATCATTATAAAACATAATAGAAAAAATATTACTTTTTTGGGTGTATTAAAATCTCCTAAACTTAAACATTACTTGTACTCAAGTAATACTACTTTTTTAAAATAAATTATGTAGATTAAAGTTAATGGGTCATCCTTTAGAATTGCTAAAATTTTGTTCTAAAAATGTGATAGCTCAAATTAAATGAACTTCTAGTGAATCAGACGTGCCCAGGGTCTAAAATATTTATTATCAAACTTCGGAATTTGTTTTCCTATTTAATTCAGAAATATATGCAGATTTTTCAAACTTCGGATCATATGAAATTTACTTTCTATACTTAAGAACTCTCTTAAAAATAATTTTTACTAATATAAGTATAAAAATCAAGCGTAGGATTGTTCTAAGTTCTTTACTCTAGAAAAACCAAGTGAAACCAATTATTGATTAGAACCTCTCCTCAAGCTTCTCCTCACTTTCTTTTTTTTTTTGCATTTTATTTTCTTTTTGAGAATCTTTTTGATCCATTATTATTTTTTTATATATGTGAGGATTACTATATCTGAAGAGATCCTTAAATAATTTTGAATTCCACTATCCCCCGCTAAAGTTAAGACTTATTACTTCCCTTCACTTGAAAAGATGTATATATATACATATTTTTTTTAAATAATTTCTAAAAGGACCTTAAATGTTTGAAAATAAAAATTCTAAGAATCCTTAGTTTTAAAAAAATACAATTCTTCCTACTAAAGTAATTATTCATTTTCCCAAGTTCTCCACTAAATATCTTTAACTCTAGGTTCACCCTTTTCACTAAAAATATCAACTAAGTTTTCAAACTCCATTTCTATAATTAAAATTCTAACATCCTTAAAATGACTCCACATAAAGATAATCATTAGAAATAAAATGCAAATTTAGTTTTAGTACTTTTGAAAAAATGTAAGTTTCAAATTTGAAAGATTTTTCCTTTTCCCCTAAACTTATGCTCAAACATGTGTAACAATGAAGTACAAAAATATACGGCAGGCAAAGAACACTTTCACAATTTACTACACATCCTACAAAAATATCAACAAGTAACACATGGTAGAACATTTTATTGGAAAGTAAATGTAGCCTAAACATGCTTGACATAACACTATAAAGAAATTTTAAATAGTAGAGCAAGTACAAACTGAAGATTAAACAAGAACACATTTTAAACTTTATAAAGGAATTGCTAGATGCTAACAAGTTTAAAATATTGACATAAGTTTTGTCATCTTCTATGACTCATTCAACTTGACTCATAATTATAGATACACAAACTCCAACACATAGACTCACAGATTCATAAACAAACAACGATTGAGGTTAATTTGATCTCCCTTCTACTCACATTTCCCCTTCTTACTTTAAATTTCTAACAGAAGAAACTACACTAATAATGTTGGTGTATTATAAAGCTTTATATGGTTATCATCCATTGACCAAAATTCCCTCATGTGTTGTCAATTTTAGGGTTACTCTAAGTTTAAGGTATACACCATCCAGTAAATAAAAATAGTGTAGTTCATCCAGATGTTGTTCGCTCAGTAAGTTCATGACCTTACTCAGTGAAGACAACGTCAGATAAAGAAAGTAATAAGAGAGTGTCGGAGTGTAAGGACCGACCTCTAATGTAATGAATCAGAAATATGAAAATGAGAATTGAAAAGTATATCATTTCTCAAAAGGGAGTTAGTAGCGTTGAATTTACAGAAATGTATGATGTGAAAAAGGTTGATCTTGTTGAAGGAGATTTGTAAAGCTTTGTGAGTTTTTGTGTAGAATGCGAGATTCTGCGGGGATTTACAGAGAGTTAGTGTAGATAACGATGGTTGTGCTACACACACAAAGAGTAGGAAATTCCAAAAATAGAAAAATCCTCTCAATAGATTCATTTTTTTCTTGTTGTTTTTATCACTTTTAATTTTTCAAAATGTGTTTTTAAATTTTTAGTTTTAAATAGTTGATTTTCGAAAGAAATTTGTTTTGTTATTTACTCATTTGTGATTATTTTTGTTTGAATTTATTTATTGTTAAAGGTTTGTTGATTTGTTCTTTGTTCATTGAAATTCTGAACCATCGCATGGTTTGCAGCTTTCATCCATCGTAAAAAAAGGAAACTGACAAAAAGACACAATTTGAGAGAAATTTCCATTAATTTGCTCCAAAAGAGATGCCATAAATCAAACATAGGCTAACGCCTGAAAAGGTACATCATGTAATTCATGTCAAAATACATTGAGAATCATCTCATGCTATGAGTACATCGTAGACTGAATATATCAAATGCATGTCATGTTGTTATAAGGAAGAAAGTGAACCCTCTGTGCCAGGTATGTTAAGCTCCTGATCAAGCAGACCTTCTATGTCATGCTACAGGATAAGAGTTCCCTTTGCATGTACTTCGAGGTACAACCTTCACACAGCTCGTACAGAAACAAATCCTCTAATTCTGGGTCCTGCTGTAATCCATACGGTATTTTACTGTCATCCATCCTAAGGAAATTCACAGACACCCTACGGTGTCGCACTCCTCGAATGCAGTGTTTGGCAAAGTCTGCACTGTTACCCTTGAGAACAAGTACTGAACTGACTGGAAGAGGAATCTCCACAGAACCTCTAAATTCACCAGGGCCAACGATATTGATTTCTTTCCCAAATAGAATATTGCTTTTACTCATGAAGGAGACCGTGCAAAAAGGTCTCACAAAATCATAATGATCGATGTGTGGGGGAATGCAATCACTCTCTTCATAAATGTTAATGATGCAACTGTTGGGGATGCAAGTAGCATGTAGAATATTCCACTTGACCATTCTCTTAATTATACATTTTATCGTTGGTGGTAATGGATCCGCTTGGTCATATATGAGGATCCAAGGCAGATTCCCTTGTTTGTCGTTCGTGAAGTTGTAGCAATAACCGCATTGGATGGTGATTCTTCCCTTTCCCCTCATCCATTTCTTTGGCTCAGAATATGTCCATTCCATGAGAAGGCCCGCTCGATCTTTGTCTCTTAAATCAAAGATGCAGTCCAAAATGCTTCTTTCATCAGTCTCGGAGAAAACTTGATATATAGCTCCAGGCTTTCCAATATGTTGACGAACTTCCTCTAAACTTCTTTATAGAACTCGAATTCTCTTTTATTTAATCTGCTTATCTTGTAGTATTCTACCATATCAGGGGTTGGCAACTATCAAGGGCGTTCCTTCCTTCAAGCATCGGAGGGAATCCAAACTGGTGCAGGTCGATCCACAATATGAGACTCCTCCTCTATTGGGATGTACAATCCCGGGCTCCACGGTGCATGTCGATCCATCCCCAATGGGACATATGGTTCATCTGTTGCGAGTTTGGAGTCTGAGACTCGTTGGTGCTTGAAGTGTATTCTTCTAATGTATTGAAATGTTGTGGATGTAGAACGTTGCAATCCGAACATTCTACAAATGCGCCCGTGACTGATGTCCCGGCTGGTACCTTAACGTTGCACATTGGGCAACCTCTCCATAAGATATCTGTAACTGGGAGCACATCTGATTCTGTCACAAATCCTGATTCTTCATCTGTAGTGGGCATGCTGACGAAAGTTTCTCTCAAATCTAGGTTGTAAATATGTCCCTCAGGAATGGGGGTAATAAAATTATTCACGTCTCTCTGACGTTTTCGTTCCTGTCGCAGAAAAGCTCTCTACTACTTTTTGCCTGGCAATTCTGGGCTGTGTCCTATGGAGCAGAGTATTCAATAATAGTTCATTACGAGCAGCTATCAGGTCCCTTGATGGAGTGGCTACCATGGAGGGCAGACGACTGGGCCCCTCCATTGGATCTTGTTCCGCTATCACGATTTTACCTTTGTGCGACACATTATCCTGAGTGGTTCCCTCAACAGTGAAGGCAGTCTCACCTTTTCTTTATTGCTGACTACATTCATTAGAGGGCCCTTGTAGTCCATATCAACTTGGTTGAAATACATTTTGAAATCTATGACACCTCCTTACTGCGCCATCTCCTCATCTAGTGCGAGGTTCTAGCTGTCCCTGAAGGCAAAGATCAGCCTCTGTCCTAACATTTTTCCACAGATGATAGGGAAAATGTCAGTGGGTCGAAGCTTAACATGAACAAGAACAAAACAAAGTATTTATTATAAATTTAGTTTGTTTTGGTGAAGAAGATTATTTATTTTATATGTGAGTTTTGTTTAATTTAGTGGGGTTTTCAAATTCAAAAGTAGAAAAGAGAACATGTGAAGTTCAAAAAAAAAATTTTTGTCTCAAAATTTACTTTATAATGAGGTTAATTACAAAATTTGGACTCGGTCATAGACATTTGGCCACATAGATAACCATAAAACAATCAAAGTTTCAAAGTTTCAAAGAAAGCAGAGGCAAGCGGCATTGAGCAGCATCAGGTTGCGTAATAGGTTTTCACGTATCATCCATTTATCGGTAACATGGGTCTTTTGCTGCGGAAGTCCACTAACTGGTAGGCTCCTCCTGTATAGACCTTCTCAATGACAAATGGTCCCTCCCATGTTGGCTCAAATTTTCCACCTATTTTGCGGCGTGCAAGAATAGGTCTTTTAAGCACAAAAACGAGGTCACCAAATTTAAATGTCCTTGGGCGGACCAATTTGTCATGGGCTTGTACCATCTTTTTTTTGTAGAACTCCAAATGTTACTGGGCTTCTAGTCATTTTCTCTCGAGACTGTCCAGTTCTTCAAGTCTGAGTTTTGCACTTTCTTCTGTTGTGAGTTGGTTGGCAACGGTGACTCTGAGAGATGGTGTCTAGATTTCTAGCGGTAGCACGACCTCGGCTCCATACACGAGTACATAGGGTGTACACCAAGTGGGAGTCCTGAAAGTCGTCTGGTAGGCCCACAAGGCTTCTAAAAGTTTGTTGTGCCAATCCCTTTTGTTTTCATCCAGTGTTTTCTTCAAAATTTATACCAGTGTTTTGTTGAAAGCTTCAACTAGACCATTTGCTCTCGGATAGTAAATCGTAGAGTATCTCCAATCTATCCCGTGTCTTTTGACGAAACTGTTGATCTTTGTACTTTTGAAAGTTGTCCCATTGTTAGAGATTGTTCTTCACGATACTCTGAAATGGTAGACGATTTGGCTTTTGAAAAATTGAAGGACGTGCTGTGTCGTAACCTCACGTAATGGTACTGCCTCTGCCCATTTGGAGAAGTAATCTGTAGCGGCAAGTATAAACCTGTGTCCTCTGGAAGATGGAGGGTCTATTAAACCTATTATATCTGTGCCCCCACACTTGAATGGCCACGAGGCAACAGTTGGGTGTAGCACATTCGAAGGCTGGTGTAAGACCACTGCATGCACTAGGAATTGGTGACATCTTCTGGCTGTATCCATGTAGTCGAACATCATTGCTGACCAANATGCACTAGGAATTGGTGACATCTTCTGGCTGTATCCATGTAGTCGAACATCATTGCTGACCAATAATACCCGAGTCTTTTGATCTTCATTTTCATTTTTGGCCCTGACTGGTGAGCACCACACAATCCGTCATGTACTTCTTTTACAATATTTAGTGCTTCGACTCTGCTCAAACACCGTAGCCACATCTGGTCGAATGATGTTTTGTAGAGAACATTTCCTACCAAAGCATAAGACATAGCCTTCCTTGTTATGTGGTGCGCATCAGACTTGTTTTTTGGCAGCTTTCCAGCATGCAAATATTCTATTAATGGCTTTCGCCGATCTTCGTTGATGTCTGCAACTGTATTTATTGTTTCTTCTTTTCCAAGCTTGTGTAGAGTTTCAAAGTCATTTAGAGACAAGACTCGTCTTTCTTGCACCGTGACTTTGATGGAATCCTCTGGGGGACATGCCATTTCCTTAGCAAGTTTTGCTAGAGCTTTGGCATGGGCATTATCTCCCAGAAGAATATGGTAGAAAGTTTCCTCAAGAATCTACTCCAGGAGCTTCATTTTGTATTGATGGTACTCTGCTAATCTTGGTTTTAGAATTTTGTATTGTCCGGCGACCTGCTGGATGACAAGTTGAGAGTCACCATAAATGGCAATGTTTGTTATATCCATTGAGATTACTAGTTCTAATCTGGTGATTAAAGCTTCATGTTATGTTTCATTGTTAGTGTACGGCTCTGTCGGGTGGTATGAAAAGCTCATCATACCCTTATCTGGCATAATAAAAATCAAATTGATCCCTGCTTTGCCTGGTACAATTGTGTGTGATCCTTTGTCTTTCCTGGCTGATGAAGCGCTATCGAAGTTCATTTCCCAACGCTGTGCACTAGAAAATTCCATTTGTAGTATTTGCATGTCTGTTAGCTCCTCATTGAGAGAGGACCCAGTTGCCAGTGGGTGTGCAGCAAGAGAGTCTGCTAGTATCTATCCCATGATTGTACGGAAGGACACAAAAGTTATATCAAATTGCAATAAGATCATTGACCACCTCGCTAAACGTTTGGAGAGTTTTGATCGGGTCATCAGATATTGCAATGGATTAACTTTTGAGATTAGGGTAATCATATGAGAAAGCATGTAATGTATAAGCTTTTGTGCAAAAAAAATTAATGTCAAACAATGCTTCTCAATAGGTAGATACCTTATCTCTGTCGGTATTAGACGATGACTCAAGTAGTAGAGTGCATTTTCTTTACTCTCATCATTGACTTAAGCTAAGTGGGCTCCGAGAGAGTCATTCAAAATCGTGGTATAAAGTATCAATGGTTTCCCTAGGATAGGGGCTGTTAAAATAGGTGTCATTAAATATTGTTTAACGTCCTCAAAGACCCACTGGCATTTCTCTTCCCAAATAAATTTGGCATCCTTTTTAATTAATGCCGAGAAAGGCTCAAACCTACATGAGAGATTAGAAATAAAGCATCTCAGATATGCCAACTTCCCCTGGAAGGAACGTCGTTGTTTCAAGGTTTTCAGAGGCATTTCCAAGATAGCTTTAAATTTATCCGGGTCGATCTCGGTTCCCCGATGACGGACAATGAATCCTAGAAATTTCCCGGAGGTAACACCAACGGCGCACTTTAAGGGATTCATTTGAAGGTCATATCATCGTAACCATTCAAACACGATCCTCAAATCGTACAAATGGTCTATTTTCTATTTAATTTTGATAACCAGATCATCCACGTAGCATTCTACTTGGTTGTGAATGAGGTCATCAAAAATCTTTATCACTGCACGCTGATATGTTGCTCCAGCGTTCTTGAGGTTGAACGACTTCACTGTGCAGCAAAAAATTCCAATCAGTGTTCTGAAAGTTGTAAGTGCTGCATCCTTGGGAGACATCTTGATTTGGTTGTACCCTGATGATCCATCCATGAAGGAGAAAATCTCGTGCGTCGAGGTGATGTCCACCATCATTTATGATATTGGTAGTGAGAATTCGTCTTTCGTACATGCCTTGTTCAAATCTCTGAAGTTGACACAAATGCGGATCTATCCATTTTTGTTCTTAGCAAGTACAATGTTAGCTAACTATGTGGGGTATTGCTCCTCTTTAACAAAGATGACATCTATCAACTTCTTTACTTCAGTGATGACTTGTTGTTCTATTTCAAGGCGCGTTCTCCTAGGATCTTATTTTACTGGGGTTATATTCTTGTCCACCCCAAGTTTATGCACTGCAACCTCTGCTGACAGTCCTGACATTTCATCGTAGCTCCATGCGAAGCAATCTTTGAATTATGTTAATGGTTTGACCAATTCTGCAGATTCTTTATCACCAAGTAGAGAACTTATAAATGTAGATCGGGGTCATTCTTCACTCCCAAGATTAATCTCTTTCAATTCATCGATAGTAGATTTAATTTCCTCCTCAAATTCAGGCGGAGCATCATCTATTGGTTGATCAGTAGAGCCATCCTCTACATCGAGGCAATCCTCTTCTGACTCATTAATAACAACCATGCAAAATTCAGAATCATCGACTGGTCCGACTGTACCAAATCCGAGACCTTTTGAATGGGAGTTTGACTTTTAGCATTCCATAGTTTTTCAAAAAGTTGAAATTTATCTTTTGGCATTTGTTTTGGTAAGTGTCCCTGTTGAATTAACTTTTGAACACAAGGCGAGAAGTAACCAAAAAGTAATTCCATTAATTCATTAGAATCAACATCCAAATTTACATGTTTTTCAAGCTCAGTCGAGGTAGAAGCATGGTAAAATTTGATCGGCTTTGAACCAACACTACAGACTTCCTTGACCTCTAAACTCTCGACCTTTTGAGGGAGAATCAGAATAAGGGTCATAACATTAACATAGTGGTTTATCCAATCATACATTGTTTCATATTCATTCCTCTCTGTATCATCTAGGGATATCTTATACTGAGGTTTCTTCTGATTTGTCATCATTATTTCATCTTTATAACTGTATTCATCACAAATGTTGATGGTTGGCCTAGCCCGTTCAACAATTAAATTGATCTTTCCCCGTTCACGTCCCCGGCCTTGACTTCGGGTGCGTGAACTAGAAGAACCTCAACCAACTAGTTGTAAGGGAGTGGTATAAGGTTGTTGAAGCGAAGTTTTTTGACCTCCTCTTTATGATTCTTCTGAATCTTCATTTTTGTTTGTCAAAATCTCACGTAAGAAGACAGTCTTCTTTGGAGGCGCGTAGTAGGCAGCATCTTCGTGGATACCAACTTCATGCACTAAAAATGGTTGTAGATCTCCCTTGATGCAGTTTTCTTGACCATCTTTACGGTATTTGATGCACTGGTGTAGAGATGATGGAATCATATTGTGCTCATGAATCCATGGTTGACCGAATATAGCGTTAAAAGAGGTCTCGGCGTAGATAATATGAAATTTAGCGGTTGTCACGAGTTCTCCAACCTTCATAAGTAATGTAATTGATTTGAGGGCTCTCTCCCTTTTGATTGAATCCTCTTAACATCATTTTATCGGCCGTAAACTCTTAAGCTTCAATATCCAAATAGGGCAATGTCCGTAGGCTCATCAAGTTAAGAGATGCCCCAAGATCCACTAAAACTTTAAATAACACAAATTTGTCAATATTGACGGAGATGTAGAGGGGACAGTTGTGGTCGGCGGTACCGAGCAGCAATTCTTCATCTGTGAAGTTTACCCCAGGTTGTTCTCTCAATGAGCAAACTTCATCTGAGGATGTGCTAGCCAACTGAGCTAAGTAAATTTCTGGATCAAGCAAAGTTGTAACCAGAGATTCTCTTATCTCCTATGATGGGATCAGAGCATCGTAGATGCTTATTCGGGCAGGCAACTTCCTAAGATGAGCTAGCACATTGTAGTCTACTTTGTATGATCCTCCAATTTTAGCTTGATCAAGTGATTCTTCCACTGTTGGAGGTGGGGGTATCTCTTCTCGAGTCATTATCTGTTTTCCTTTATCTGTTGGAGCTATTATTGGTGGTAACACTTTTCTACTCTTTAAGTTAACTTCCGTGATTTCTTCTTCATGAGATATCAATATTGAATCTTCTGGTGTCTTTTCCTCTACGTCAAAAAGATCTAAGTTGATGGTAAGCGGTGTACCATGATGCTCGAGAATTGGCTCTTTGTTATCGGTGTTGTCGTAAGCGGTATTATTGATGTCTTCTTTGGACTTGACAATGGGTTCATCAGACTCGAGTACAATTTAAGGATCATTTTGGGAATCGAGATTGCAGCTAGATTGGTCATAATCAGTTACGTTATCACCAGAAACAGTCAAAACGTAGCCGAAATCATAATCATTATATTAATAAGACCCTTGAGGGACAAAAAGATAATCATACAAAGTCAAGGGTTTGAGGATTTTCTTCCCTAAATCCGAGACAACCAATCTAGTAGTGGCAACCCCTATCCTACCCCCCTGTGCTATCAATCTTGGCAGTGATGATTTTATTCTTCTTGTTCTTTGTCCTTGATGATGACCGATCTCCTAATGAAACTTTCATCTCGGGCTCAGTATGTTCTGGACTCTGAATGGAGGCTTGTTTTATTGCAGACTGGATCTTGTTCAATATTTTCTTGGACGATCTACTCCATAAATCATTCCATTCTTCTTTGTTATTTGTTGAAGCTTGTTTCAATAAATTATGTATGTGATTAAGGACCCTATTGAGTTCATCCCAAGTTGTACTCCATCCATCTATTCTGATATACGGATCAATTGGGGAGATTGGCTCAGCCGAAATCATGTTTATGCAACCTTTTTCAGGTTCTTTTAAATTTTTTTCAGGATTTTAATGTTATCTTCCTTGAGGTTCTTCTCGAGCCAGTCCTTAAAGATGAAACACTTGTCTATAGTGTGCCCAAGCAACTGGTGGTATGGGCAATAATTTGGTTCATTCTTCTTATCCACCTCTTCGGGTTTCTTTGGATCAGGTAGTTTGAATCCTGGTTTCTTCATCACGCTTTTGAATATTTTAAGTATAGCTTCATCCTTGAAAGAATACAAAACTTTCTGTCGCTCTAATAGGGATACTCTTTTACCCACTATTCGAGGTGGTCCCTCCTGAGGCGGTCGTTGGTTGGATTAACTGCTTTGTTTCTGAGAGTACTGTAACGAAGACTGACGATGTTCTTCTGCATATATCTTTATCGGCTACTTTCCTCTGTCGCAGTCGCGACTAATCCTGATTTCTTTTCAAACACTATGGTCACCTTAGCCTTTTCATGTGGCTCTATGTGCTTCTTTTCTTCTTGAAGACTGTTGGCTTTACTGAGTAGCTTCTCAAAGGATTTGATGGTGAGTCCCTTAAGCATGAAAGGTATTGGCCCATGAATGCGCTTGAGTAGAATCTCAATCACTTAATGTTCCAGAAGCTGAGGTTCACATTTCATGCTAAGGTTTCTCCACCTCAAAACATAGTCTGTCAAAGTTTTGTTGAGCTTTGCTTCTCCATCATGAGCTCTCCAATAGAAACATGATGTTGCACCCCGGGCAAATCTTTTCACAAATAACTGTTCCAACACAGAAAATGTTTTAACCGACCCGTTGGGCAAGTCAGCATGCCAATTGAAAGCAATTCCTGACAAGATGCTGACAAATTGCTGGCAGAGTAGAGCCTCATTATTCCTCGTGTTGCCACAAATGGCTCGAAAATGCGCTATATGCTGTCTGGGATTTCCAGTCCCGTTCAATATCTTGAAGTTTGGGGCCACAAAACCCTTGGGGAAAGGTATGGCATTGAACTCCTCTGGGTAAGGTCTACCCTTTAAAATTGATGCACTTCCCTTAGATTGGGCAAAGGCGTCTCGCACTTGTTCAACCATTTGCTTGAACTCCTTTTTTGGCATGGCACTTGATGGAGAATCTTTCTTTGGTTTTTCATCTTTATCTGCTGAAGTAGCCTCTCTTCTTTCATCCGTGATGTGTATGATTTCTGGCTGACTAAATATCTAGAGAAGCCAATCTCGGTGCTTGTGATTGCCCTCTGAATGGTGGCCAAGGTGGTCATAGCTGCAGTCATCTCTTCTATTCTTTTCTCTAGTGGATTGACTTGCTCATCCCTTAGGAGGATAACCCTACGCAGCTCATTTACGGCGTTCTCTTAGGTTTGAGGTTAAGCCTCGCACGTGGATGTGGTAGCTCTGGTTTCGATCTCATAGACATCCATGAAATCCTCCTCAAGTTAATCATTGTCATTAAAATTTTTATTGTCACTATCGATAGAAATTTCGTGTTCTCTAGCTAACTCAGAAAATCTCAATCCTGAGTTTCTCAACTTTTTCTTCAATTATTGATTCCTTGATTGCTTTAAGATCTGAGGACCTTGGTGGATATCTTCTACTTGTTCCACCATCTCGCTGGCTATTGTCGCGATGATGTCAGATATCTCAGGCACTGATTTTACATCGTGTCTTGCAGGCTCAATAAACTGTATCGGTGTAGCGACCTTGGGTGCCCATACCCTCTTCTTTTTTGACAATAATGTCTCAGGACGGGGCGTCTTAGTAGAAACATCGGTATGTCGAGGGAAGGTGTGCTCCCTGTGGCATAGACCGGCTATAGTGTCAGGTAATCGCTTTGTCTTTATCTCTGGGATTGCAGGAATGACGGGTAAGATCTTTGGACCTAGTCTCAGCTTAGTCGGTCGACGGTATGTGGTCTTGGTGGTAGTATGATCAGTAGTAATCACTACAGTATCAACTTTGTTCCCTAAGCGGAACCAAACGGGGATGTGGGTAGGTGGCACTCCAGCTGTTTTGGGGGACTGTCTGACGGATTTGACGCCTTTCAAAATTTCCTTCTTCATGTGAGGAGAAATTACATCTCTCACTCATTTAAGTAACTCGCTAACTGAACATCCTTCTTTAGTAGCAGACCTTCTGAAAACTACACCAACTCGGGTGATAGGACTAAACTTCTTTCCCTCCTCACCATGTCCATGAAGTGGCGGTAATGCGACAGCGATCCTTTGGATACTCTCATATCCATCGGTATCTATCAGAGGATGGAATCTACTTCCTCGTAGGAGTGGATAAATTTTCGGTAAGACTTATTCAACTTGATGAAGCTTCTCCTCAATGGGTGTCTTCTCAGGAGCCTGGGCTTTGATAGCCCTCTGAACTCTTCTATTGTGGTTCCTCCTTTGAGTTTGGGTCAGTGGTACAGTCCTTAAGCTTGACCCAATTTCAAACACGGGTGGCGGGACAGTTAATCCCTCAGTCGGATCCTCAACAATCATCACTTCTTCCCCTTAGTAGCAGCGGGGATAGCGGGCTTGACTGGTGTCGTGATGGCAGTAGCTTTAGCCTCCTTGCAGGCAAGGAAGTCTTGAAGGTAGTTCTAACTGAATTCTGTAGAGGGCTCCTGCATTTCTGGAGCGGCGATCTTCATCACCACGAACGGGGCTTTTCCTAGGAAGACCTCAAGGTCTTCAAATCCAGCTCCGAACTTGATGGTAGGAGTGACGTTACGGGCACTGCGGTCCATTACCAGGTTGCAGGAAAAGGTCAGTGTTGGGCAGGCCATTGCAGCGGGCTTTATAACAGGAAAGTTTTAGGATTAGCTATATGGCCAAAAACCTTGTACTTTTTAGTGCAAGCACTGAAAGTAGAGGTTGATCTGTAGACCAAGAGGGTCTTAATTTATGGGTATTTAGAATTTTTTTTTAAGAAAAATTTAATTAATATAAATAAATTTCAAAGTGCGCGCAACATAACACGATTTGGTTCAATTTGTGGGATAGCAAATCAAATTTGGAAGGGAGATGTGAAATATTTTAGGACCCAGTGCGAGACCTATTTAGTGGCAGAAAATGCCCAGATGGAACTAGCCCACCGACACACCTATTGGGGGTCCAACCCCACATGAAAATTCAAAGAGTCCTTAATGGCCTTCTAAACCTCGCTGTTCAAAGATGGTTGAACAACTAGTCCTGAAGTCCAAGGAGTTAGTTGTGCTTTCCCAAGATAGAAATGGGTAAACTATGCTAACAGAAAAAAGGGTAATTTGGTCCAATAGGGAAATGAACACATTACCGATGTGTGAGAATAATATTTCTTGATTTGTATGGAGAGAAAAGCACATCCCCATCAGAGTCGCCAGAAGCTGTCGGTGCTATTTTCGGGTGGTTTTGTGGGGAGTTGCCCGTAAGAACCTGTCAATCGCCGGAATCAAAATCTCGTTACCCACTTCGGAAGGACATTGAAGTTTGGAGAAGTATGAAATCAAGCCGACCTCATATTTTTCATAATTTAAATGAAAGAGCATTATACCTCAAATCTTGTATCTATCCGGAAGGATAAACACAAGACTTAAGGATGAGGCTCGATCAAATAAATTAAGGAAAGTATGACATCCGTTTGGTCTGTGAAACCTTTATATTTACCGACAAGTTCCCCTATTTAATATAAAGGATTAAATAGGGTTTATATTAAGCTAGGTTTGGACATGCTTCCTATAAGGGCAAGCCCCTATAATTAATTACATCTTAAATGACCAATGTCACCTAAGAAGACTCTCAATAAAAATCAAGAAATATTATCTTCAAGGAGTTTCAAAGGGTAAGACTCTTCAATGAGATCAGACATAGAGGTGTGAAAGGGGATTAGTTAAAATTTGGAACATTTTGTTGTAGAATCCAAAGGAGGAAGAACTAGGGGATGCCATGGATCCAAAGGAAGACCTCGGTGACTTCCAAAGCTGTCCTAATGTTTGGCTTCAATTTTAAGGAGAAATATTTAAGTGTTTCATCCTGTTAATTTTATTAGATAGGGCTTATATTCGTATGAAGCGATCACACAAATGGCCTGGAAGATGTGAGGGTTTAGGTCGTGACGGACGACAACCTCAGAATCCTAAGACGAGTTAGGGCTTATATTGTATAGCAAGGCTATAAAAAGGCCTAAAAATAAGGTGAGGATTTATATTGCATAAGCAAGAAACCTCGAAGTCCTATGGCTTTGTTGTTTAATTCTAGGGAAAGAAGATTGGTTTTGCTGGGGAAGATAGATTTTGCTATTGAAGATGGCCGTGCTGCCCACCATGCTAGCCCCAAGCTCCTCGTCGCGACGAGTTTGATTTTTATAGTGTGTCAAGTTTTAACGTCAAATCAGGTGGCCCTATGTTTGAAGTTCTTTAATTTTATAGGGGCATATTAAAGTTGATTAGAGCGACGCCGGTTAGGATCCTATGATTCCGTCGTTCCGACACCACTATTTTCTATTGGATTTACTTAGTCCAAATGAACTTACTAAACCCAACTTAATGAATTCCATAATTTCATTTAAACCATGGGAAGCCTTGTTAGCAATCATAGGTTACCTCCTCCGAGGGATTCCCTATCATCCGATAGAGATGTCTTAATTTAGTTATAGTTGTAGTTTTGTGTGAGGTTTGTGATTAAATTTTGAGTTGTTTTATATTTTGAGTGTTGTGGCGGTGGATTTTGTCTTGGTTGATTTTAGTTTTGGTTTGGTTTTAGTTAACATTCAAGTTTTTTTTTATTTTCATACATGTAGGTAAATGCAACTATAAAAAAGAAACAATGTAAGCATAAAGCATGTAAGGAAAACACACAAGAAAGACGGTACTATAAACTGTAAAAGTGTACATGGTGAGCCTTCTCGTTCCACCACCTTAAACTTAAAAATGCATTGTCGGCACTATTTTTGGTGTGGAGTTTGCCCGTAAGAAGCTGTCGGTCATCGGAATTGAAATCTCGTTGCCCGCTTCGGAAGGACGTTAAAAAAGTTGGGTTTTGAAAAAGATGAAGTCAAACTGACTCCATAATTTTCATAGTTTAGATAAAAGAGCACTTTTACC
>NEWO01002740.1:14773-27483 GCA_003013225.1 Phalaenopsis aphrodite
TATATATATATATATATATATGTATATATATATATATATATGTATATAACTGCAAAATATAAATATCCGCAAAATATATATATATGGATGAGAAGGAGCTCCAGCGACCTTTGCGCGCTAGGGCTTCGTCGCATGGCTTTGGGCTGGTGAGATCCTTCCATTTTCCTTTATTTTCTTTTCTTTTGGCTTGCTTTTAGTGATCTGGAAGTTTTTGAGGATTTTGAGTTTCTATTTTTGGTTTTCTGAGTTTTTAGGTCATTTGCTGCTGCCGATTTGGGATTTGGGGCTTGCCGTGAGCTCCTCCTTCCTGATTCTGGTGGGGTTCTTCCGATTTGAGATTTAGAATTTGTGCTGCTAATTTTCTTCGCAAATCGACAGTAGATCTGAAATAAATTTTGGGTTTTGTTGTTGTTTTTCTTTGCTTTGGTTTCCCTTTTTCTGTTTGGATTATTTTTCTTGTCTTTGGTTTTGTTCTTCTTGTTTGGTTTATATTTCCTTTTCTGCTTTGTTTTTTGTTGTGTGGGATGCTTCCCAGCGTGCTGCCTTCTCGGTGAGGATTCAGTTCTTCCTCATTTTTGTGATTTGGGAGTGACGGCTGGGTCTGCGTTGCTATATAGAGCAGACTTTTGCTGCCATAGTAGCTGGTGGCAATGCCTTTGGGACCTCTCATACTTTGTTGTTTCCTCAGGTGTTTTATGATTCTCTATCCCTTGGCGGGGATTGGGAATTTATTAAGCCATCGGGTAAAAAAGGGGGTAAACTTGCTCTCTTTTTATCTGATTCTCAAAAAAGTGCTCTTGCTTCGTCTTGTCGTCTTGCATTGGTAGGTAAGTTCCTATATGGTCACCCTAAGTTGGAAATTACTCCTAGAGATTTTGAGCTTATGAACTTGGTGGGTGGTTAGAAGATTGGTTCCTTGGATGGTAGACACATTCTAATTCAACTTATTGTGAGGAAGATTATACTTCATTATTTGCTCGACGTACTTTGCGTTTTGGCGATTGCTTTATGAAAGTGTTGAAGTGGTCTGTGGACATTGATCCACAGACCGAACAACCTATTATCCCTGTTTGGATTAGACTCCCTGGATTAAAATTACACTTGTTCAATCACCATATTTTATTCTCCTTAGCTGCTATGTTTGGTAAACCTCTTAAGCTGGATACCCCTACTTACACCTTATTAAGACCATCTATGGCTAGAATTCTTATTGCGCGAGATATTACTTTACCGTTTCATGTTGAGGTGTGGATCGGCTCCGAACATAACGGTTACTGGCAAAATATTTTATTAGAACGGCATCCCCCGTATTGTGCTCACTGTCGAATGTTTCAGCATGCCTCTCATCAATGTTATCAAATTAAGGAAGGGGAATAATGCTCTGAACATTACTGTGCCTGTTATTGATAAGTCTTGAAGTCCTAGTGTCAATGAGATTGATGTAAATTTCGTTAATATTATGGAGAAGCCTATAAACACTGGAGCTAATGAAGTTGATGTTGATCTAGTTCATAATTTTGGGATGAATAATAGTGGTCTTGTGGATGTGGGGCCTTCTTCCCTCCTGGCAGTGGGCTCTGCTGAGGGGGGAGCTGAACCTCCACCCTCTCATCCAACCGGAGATGCTCCGGTCCAGTCTTTCAGTTCTGTGGAAGCAGTCTCTAATATTCCTGTTCATTTGGAGATGTCTTCTCATAAGACCATTACTTTGGAAGAGGTCTTCACTATTCTGAGGGAAGAGTGACAAGTTCAAAAATCACGAAGGAAAAAGAAGAAAGGCCATTATGAAATGATAAATCTTCAAATGGATAATACCCTGCTTGATACAAAGCATTATTATTTTGATGGTGTTCAAGGACATGCCCTGACTAGGTACTTTAGAAAGGGTAAATTGTCTACCCATGTTTAATGTTTTAATTTGGAATATCAGGGAAGTTGAGGATCCTTACTCCCTTGGTAGGGTTAAATTGATGACAAGGATTCATAAAGTTAGTATTTTCTCTCTTTTGGAACCCATGGTTTCTCCTTCTAATGAAAGAATTTTGGGTAAATTCAAAAATTTTTCCTTTTTCGGTAACTGCTCGAATAGGATTTGGTTATTTTGGCAGAAACACTTTACCATTAATGTTATTGCTGATGTGTTCAATTCCTCCATATCTTTTTTGCTCTGGATGATTTCTCTGGGTGCTTGACCTTTGTTGATGCTGGCACCTCTAACATTGCTCGTTATGATCTTTGGAAAAAATTTGTGCCATAGGCTCTACGATTCAAGATAACTGGATGGTTGGCGGAGATTTTAATATGATTTTGCATAACTGTGAGAAATTGGGAGGTAGAAGAGTTGATCCATCCTTGATGGAGAGCTTTAATGGGGCTATGGCTGTTGCTGGCCTTTCTGATTTGGGATTCGTTGGTTCTAAGTTCACTTGGAAAAGGGATAAATTGTTTGAACGTCTGGATCGATGCTTTGCTAATCAATCATGGCTTAATTCTTATGCTTTTTCTCATGTCCAACATCTTTGTAGTTCTGGCTCTGACTATAAACCTTTGCTCCTTTCCTTTAATTTCTATCGCAAGCTTTCCACTTATCACTTCAGATATCTGAATGTTTGGGCTAAACACCAGGATTTCTTAAGAATTGTTGCTGAGAATTGGAAGTGTGCAGATGTGGGGAGTGCTTGGTTTATTCTCTGGAAGTTGCATAACAAAGTTGCTAATGCATTTAGATTTTGGAATTGGGAGGTTTTTGGTGATGTTCATGCCAGGGTCACCAATGCAAAAGAATGGGTCAAGACTTTGCAGGATATTGATGAATCTACTGATGAGACTATAATCCAACTTCAAAATGCGCACAAGGAATTATTGGAGGCTTCTACTTATGAAGAAGAGCTGTTGCAGCAGAAAGCTGGTGACATACACTTTTCTCAAGGAGACCGTAACACAAAAATTTCAATGCATGCATTGAACAATGAAAGGCTAATAACACCATTGTCAGAATTAAAAATGATTATTGAAATCAGGAGTTGTGGGATAGTGTTCTTCATTAGTTCTCTAAAAGCTTGGAACGCCAAGAGACCACAGGCACCATTAAGGAACATTTTTTTAATGATACCAGGCAGTACACCAAAGAGTTGGACCTTTGTGGAATCCATACCGCGGAGGAAATCTTTGCAGTATTATCAGACATTAATATCAATAAAGCCCCTGGTCCAGATGACTTCACGTCAGATTTCTACATCAAATGCTAGAATATTGTTAGGGAGGAGGTTGTTGCCATTCAAAGTTTTTTCAGGGGTGAACCCCTTCGAAACTATTTCTCTGCTGCTTCTATAGTTCTTATTCCCAAATTAACACAAAAATCTCGTTGGGTGTATTTTAGACCTATCTGTCTTACTTCTGCCCTCACTAAAGTTATTGGTAAAATCTTGATCCAACGTCTTCAACCTCATTTGCACCATCTTATCTCCCTGAACCAATCCACTTTCATCCAAGGTCATGGTATCACTGATAATATTATGCTGGCGCAGGAGTTAATATATGATATTGACAAAAAATGTTGGGGTGGCAATATGGTAACTAAATTGGACATTAGAAAAACTTATGATTCTCTTAGTTAGGATTTCATTATCAAGATTCTTCAAGCGAGGGGGTTTACTACAGATTTATGCAAGATTATTGTCAGCTGGCTTCACTGCAACATGTATAGTATCATGGTTAATGGTAGCTCATATGGGTTTCTTACTGTTGGATGAGGGATTAAGCAGGGTGATCCTTTGTCTCCTACTATATTTATTTTAATGTTTGATTATTTCTCTTGCTTGCTTAATGATCTTTTCAGTCGTTTCCCTAATCTCCAATTTGCCGATAAGTCTAAGGTTAGTGTCTTCCATTTGGCCTATGCTGATGATGTCATCCTGCTCTCCAACACTAGTAAATCTGCTATTAAGAAAATTAATGATCTTTTGGATGAATTCCAGTTGTTTTCTAGTCTTACTCTCAACTCTAATAATTGTCATATTTATGTGGGGAAAACTATAGGTAGGGATAACGCTAATTGGGCCGCGGAATATATGGTATTTTTGCTTTCTGCTCTTCCTTTAAAATATTTGGGGGTCAACATTCTCAAGGGACGAGGAAGCAGACCCAAATGGATGAGGTGGTTGATAGAGTCCGCAAGAAAATTCAAGATTGGAAACATAATTCCCTTTCATTTGGGGGAAGGATTACTGTGCTTAAGACTATTATGCAAAGTGTACGTTTATATGCACTACAAGTCCTTAATATTAAAAAAAGTACGCAAGTTTCCCTCGGGCAATGCTTTAACACTTTTTTATGGGATGGTGGCCACTATTCAAGGAGGTGGCTATCTTGGAAGAATGTTTGTAAATCTCTTCAAGCGGGAGGCCTGGGTTTTAAACAATTGCATCATATCACTGTATTAATTATTTCAAACTGTGGCTTAGCTTCAGAAAAGGGGACTCTCTATGTGTGATCTTCATGCATGGTAAATATTGTCATTATGTCAACCCTTGGTCACTTGGCGGGTTGGTGACTCCAGAGTGTGGAAGGAGCTTCTGCGTGTTAGAGATTGGGCTAAGGAGTATATTTTTTGGGGGTTGGGGCATGGCCAACTTTCCTTTTGGCAGGACTATTGGTCTCCTGTTCCCCTTAGGTTGGAGGACCCCTACGCACTTCAATCTTTCTATATATCAAACTTGGTCTTAAGATGTTCTAGGTTAGTGGGTTATGATAATGCCCAACTTATTTCTTCTATCCCCTTTGAACAAGTTAAGAAAGATATTCCTTTATTTAAGATGGCTATGAATGGTTCTATCACTAAAACTCTATATGCTGCTCTTCATCATTTCCCTTCTCTACCATGGGTTGACAGTATCTGGAGTTGGGCTTTAACTCCCTCCCTGTCCTTTTTGGTTTGGCAGATTTTTCAGTGTGTGATCCCTTGTGATGATATCTTAAAGCTCAAAGGTTCACGCCTTGCTTCTCATTGCTCTCTTTGAAGAGGTGAAGAAGAATCTATTGAGCATCATTTTTTCTCTTGTTCTATGTCCTTACAAGGCTAGACGGATTGTGGTAACCGCTTTGGCATTATCATAACTTCCTCCACGACTTTGATTGACACTTGTTAAATTTTTAATCTTGATGGGCAAAACAAAAATTTTCTACAAATGTATCCTTATATTGTTTGTTGGTTTATTTGGATGACGCAGAATGATATTAAGCATTATGGTAAATCTATTACTAGACCTATTATTTCGGCCCATATAACTGCTTATGTGTTAATAGAATAGTTAAGTTGGGTGAAAAGAAGTACGACTTCTTTTCTGGTGTTAATTATTTTGATTTGTTTGGTTTGGGAGTTTGTGGGAGGCCAAGTATAATCCAAATTTTGGTGAGATGGTTGTCCCCTCCCATCAGATGGTAGCTGAAATTTGTTATCCGTTGAGGTTGGTGGCATCATTAGGAATTTATATAGTAAGTGCCTGATCTTCTTCTCATCCCCTTGTTTTACCGATAGTCCTCTGGAAACAGAGGCTAGAGCAGTTTTCATGGTTGTTTCTATTGATGTTGTTGTCGGTTGGCATTTCCTTATTATTTAGGCGGATTTAAAGTTTCTTATTGTTATTCTTAAATGTGGCAGAGATGCCCCGTTGAACATTCATTATTATGTACAGAAAATTTAAACTCTCACACAACATTTAGTTATCAAGTGGAATTTCATTTTTAGATAGGGCAATAGGCTGGCCAATTGGTTGGCCAATCTAGCCGCTAAAATACATAGATTCTTCATTGGTACTATGCCGAATCATACGTTGCATAATTTGGTGACTAAGGACACCCTTGATGTTCCTTATGTGCGTGGTTAGTTTTTGGTTGCTTGATTTCTTTTCATTCATCACTCGATTTCGCTATGTTGGTCACATTCGTTTCTACTTTGTTACATGCTTCCTCTTTTTTAATACTCATTTATCCTGCATGCTACTTTGCTTAACGATTTCTATACTTTCTCTTTGTATGGTTGATATCCAACTTTTGCGATAGATGGTGGAGGGGACTACTTTATTACTACTGGGTAGAGGGGGACCTTTTGATGGCAACTTTAGGATTGCTTTTGTGAAACTTCTTCACACTCACACTATTCTCTCACATGCTGGCTCGACTAATGCTTGCCTTGACGAGTTGAGGAGTTTATGGATCGAGCAGCTTCAGTTTGGAGGCACTCATTATGCTACTCATGGTTCGACGTTTGATTTTGGTGAAGCCATGCAATTATTCTTCTATCCTATATTGTGGGAAGTGAAGGGATCTAATTTATTTCTACTATTTGCAACACTTCGACGTTGAGGATGCACCTTATGTTCTGGACTTATCTTTTGGGTTTATTTTTGGGTTTATTTTTGGGTATACTTGTTCAAATGTGGTAACGGTTGGTATGGTCACTTTTGGCCATAACATCCAATTTTGTACTTCTTTTCTAATTAATATATTGCCTTTGGGCTTTTAGAAAAGAAAAAATATATATTTCAGCAAAATATTAAGATGTCATTAATATAAGGAAGAAGTTGTACATCTAATATAAAGAAGAGAAGAAAGGTCTCCCCTTATCAAAAAGCAATCTCTAAATGAGGGAGTACATCAATCTTTGGAACCAAGGATACTGCACCCTGAGAAGCTAGCCAATTACCACACTTGTTGCCTTCCCTAAGAATGTGACTCCAAATAATTTGTATATTGTGAGTAGCTATCATATTGGTAACCTGCTTGAGATGAGAGACTAAGAACCAAGGGGGAGATAGATTCTCCTTAAAGACTTGAACCAGCTATGAAGAGTCCATCTTTAAGTTTAAATGATTCCAACCATGGCAAGAGCTATTTTAATGGACCAGGCAACAATTAAAGTTTAATCATGTAAAGCATTAAAGGCCACCATAGGAGACTGAAAATACAAGAGACATCTCCCTATTTGGTTCAGGAATATCCCCCCAATGCCAGCACTGTTCTTTTTGAAACTACCATCAGTGTTAATCTTAATCCAGGCTGCATACGTTTCCTCTAATGGACTGAAGTAATGTTTAAAGGAGAAGAGAGTGAGCTATGTGGATCCTTAATGCATGACCACTCATAGTTTCTAACTATATAGCCCATGAAGTTGATGATATTGAAAATATATGAATGACAGTTGATGCTGATTTGAGCAGAATTAGTGGCACAACCATCTTATTTGTTGTTATTTCTTGTCATCCAAATGAACCAAGTAATGATGAAAGGAATGATTTCAACTTGATTTTCTTTCCAAATTCTCCAGCAATCAATAAAGTTGTCACAATAAATAAGATGAGTTGGAAGATTGAATTTGGAGATAACCTGTAACCAGACCTCCTTTGTTGTAGGACAAGAAAAAAAAAGATGTGAAAATGATTCCTCCTGATGGAAGAAGAGATAACATTTTGATCGGCCTTTTAACCCCTTGAGTTTGAGGATGTCATCAGTAAGAATGATTTTATGGAAACATCTCGAAGCCAAAAAAGACATAGAGGGGCTAAGATACTTAACCCACATAGTTTTACCCCAATCCTGTGAAGGTCATGTATATAATGTGTAATAAACAAATATGGTGAGAGATATGATGAGGATTCTTAGTCACAATTCTGTCAGGAATCTGGGGAGTTACAAGAATTTGGGTGATTTGATGCAACTGTTCAGGGTCCAGCATAGAAGCCAACATATCCTTTCTCCATTGCTGACCCGTCTAGCAATTCTAAATTGGAAGGCTGAAAGATGAATTGAGATTTGTAGAAGGATCTAATTTACCATCAAGTAACCAATTATCTAACCAAAAATCAACTTTGCCTTCCCCAACTTCCCAAATAAATAAATCTTCAGCATCAGTTCTAACATTAAGTTCATACCATATTCTAGAGTCCCAAGCTTTCTTAAGTATGGTTACTGGATGAGAATGTTTACAATACTTCATCTTCATGAATTTGGCCCACAGAGAAGTTTAATCTCTGAATTTGATCCATAACTTACAGTAGAAGATATGATGTTATTGTTGAAAAGATTTCATACCCAGACCTCCAACAGAAATAGAAAGACATGACTTATCTCATCTTAACCAATGAGCATGTTTGCGCTTCCCTTCCCACAAAAATTTGTTAAGCATCACCTCCAAGGTCCTTTGAGTACTTTTTTTCATTTTCAGCATTTGCATGATGTACATGGGAAAAGAAGATAAAATGCTTTTAACTAAAGTCAGTCTTTTACCCTATGAAAGATAAGAATTGGTCCATCATGAGATCTATTTCAAAACTTTAGAAACAACATCATCAAATTGAGTTTACTTTTTCCTCCCCTTGATTAACTGCACCCCAAGATATAGATGTGGGCTAGCAGTAGATTGAAATCCTGTATAATCTTTGATCCAATTCTTCGTAGCTGCAGTAATGTGTTTGCTAAAAATAAGTTGACATTTATTGTGATTCAATGAGAGACCATAAAGCTGTTGAAAAAGGTTCGGCAGTTTAAATATTTTCTTTACTACAGTCTTGGAAGCATTAGAAAACAAAATAACATCATCTGCATAACATAAGTGGCTTATAGAGAAGTTAGCTTTATTGGCAAATCAAAGGTACTCCTGTTCAGAAAAGTGGTGATTGAGAAGCCTATAGAGATAGTCAATAGACAATATGAAAATATAAGGAGAAAAAGGGTCTCCTTGTTTAATGCTTCTAGAAGCTTAGAATAGCCCATGAGAATTACCATTCACCAGAATAGTGTAGTAATTATTATGAAGCCATTTTTGGATCACATGATAGAAAGAATCATTGAAGCCTTACTTTTAGTACTTCCAAAATAAAATTCCAGTTGATAGTATCATACGCATTTGAAACATCAAGCTTGTACATGATATTCCCCACTCTGCAAGGCTTATCAATATCCAAAAATAGCTCTTAAGTAAGATATTATCAGTAATTTGTCTCCCTGCAACAAAGGCAGACTGGTTAGGAGCAATCAACAAAGGCAGATGGGGTATTAATCTAAAAAACAGCAGCTTGCTAATGAGTTTTGACAACACAGTTGTAAGAGAGAGGCTTGAAATGATCCCAACTTGTTTTATGATCACCCTTAGGAATTAAAGTAATGGTAGATAGAGCAAAATACTTAGGCATGTCAGCCCCCCTGAAGAAAGATTGGACAACCTCCATAATCTCCTCTTTCACAATAGGCCAAGCATTTTTGAAAAAGGTGGAGGTAAAACTATCAGCTCCAGCAGCTTTGTCACCATCAATGGAACATAATGCCTGCCAAATTTCATCAACAGAAAAAACAAAGGTTAGATCCAATCTGTTAATATCAATAAATCTGTCATTAAGAAGGTCTGGATTGAAATATTGAAGGCTTGAAACATTAAACAAAGACAAGAGCCTGAAAATGATTGATAGCATTTAAATGACTTTGATCAGTATCCTGAATCTAACAATCATTACTATCTTTAATCTTCAAAAAGGTATTAGACCGTCTTCTTTATTTGATACAAGCATTATAGAATTTTGTATTCCTGTTCCCATCTACAAATTTTTTCAGGTCAACCTTCTGTTTGTAAAACTGCTCTTACCAATGAATAGCTCTAAGAAGATTGACATTAGCATTGACAAGTGCTTGTTCATCTGAGGTACCTAATTGAAGATTTAATTCTGCCACCTTAACAGCCTGTTTAACCTCCTCAACTTTAGATGTCAAATTGTCAAAACAGTTCCAATTCCAGGATTTTAAGTGCTTAGCCACAAACTTCTGAATTTTCCACAATCTGATCCAAGGAGGTAGGTACTTATCAGGAAGCCAAACAGTTTGCAGAAAGGGGGAAAAATCAGAATGTTCCACCCAAACATTTAAAAATCTAAATCTTGGGATGTGGGATGATTGATTAGGGGAAATGGATATCAGCAAAGGTCTATGATCTGAATAAATGTAAGGCAGATGTGAGACAGAAGTTTGGAAGTTGGTCTCAAAATAAGTATAACTAACTAGAAACCTGTCAATTCTTTCATGAAGCTTTCCACTCTTCAAAGTATCAAGTGGTCCTTGATGGGGAAGTTCAGAGAGATCAGTGTTCCTGATGTTATCATTAAAAAGCAGCATCTGATTTAGATCCACAAGTTTCCCTCCCCATTTTTCATTTAATCTAGCCACACTATTAAAGTCCCCACCAATAATCTAAGGCCCCTTCATAGAAGTTTTTAGCTGATGAATTTGCTGCCACAAAACAACTTTTTCTCTTGTTGAACTGCCTGCATAAACAAAAGTAGCAACAATATGAAAGAAATCCCACTGTAAAGAAACATGTAGGAACTGAGGATGGTTGTCCAAGAGCTGTAGATTGACCTCCTTCCTATACAAAAGCCAAATTTTATTATTCGAATTGTTTAGAAAAGAGAACTAAGGGAACTTCTTAAGGATTCTGTTGGGGGTGCTATGAACCATGGTTTCCAAACTGGCAAAGCAAAACAAATTATGTTTCTTAGCTAAGTTTTTAATCATGATAAAAGAATTTGGATCAGAAATCCCCTTGATATTCCAACACAAAAGTTTAATCATAGTAAGTATAGGAAGTTCCCTAAATTTGCCTTACCAAACCAGTAAAGCCAGCTTTCCAAGCCCAATGTAAGCAAAAAAAAAAGGGAAGCAGTAAATCTCTCCATAAAGGTAAATTGATTGTGCATTGAGGATATGTAAGGTTTAGAGAGAAAGATGTTATGGATATAAATTGAAAATGAAAGAATCTGAATGTGAAGTAAGTGGTGGGAGTTGGAAAAAGGATTGAGTGAATGTAATGAAAAGCTGGGGGTAAGAACACAGGAAGTTCCCTCATAACCCTATGAAGGTTGCAAGGAACCAAAAATTTAATAGAAATAACCAACCAAATGTTGTAATTGTTAATATAAACTGTCAGTATTGTTAAAGACATAGAATGGGCAGAGCCCTAAAAGAGGCAGTATAAAAGGCTAATCATTTGGTGGGGTGGGGGGGAATGTGAAGTGAGGGTTGGGATCTAGATTGTTTTTTCTCTAGCAGGAGAGGATCCAGTCTTCACCATTCCACCATTAGCCATAGAGGTAGCACCAATTTGTAATCTCTTAACTTCAATGGCTTGTTTTTTTTTTCTCTTGGATGTTTGTACCTGCCAATCTTCCTCCAAAAGTTGTGTAAGTTTAGCAATTTTTCCTTCATCAGGAGACAATGGTACCTGAATGTCATTCAAAGAAGCCTTCATGGTTTCCTCTATTCTCTCTACTGGTGAACAGTCTAAAGGAGTGATTATAGTCATAGTATTGAGTTCCTCCCTTAATGCTCTAAAAGAGGAAGAAGAAGGAACATTAGAAGCAAAGGGAGTAGTAGAACTTTGAGAGTTATCTAGTGGCCTCCAATATCTTGTGGTGCTTCAGCCATAGGGGGAATGTGAAGTGAGGGTTGGGATCTAGATTGTTCTTTCTCTAGCAGGAGAGGATCCAGTCTTCACCATTCCACCATTAGCCATAGAGGTAGCACCAATTTGTAATCTCTGTACTTCAATGGCTTGGTTTTTTTTCTCTTGGTTGTTTGTACCTGCCAATCTTCCTCCAAAAGTTGTGTCAGTTTAGCAATTTTTCCTTCATCAGGAGACAATGGTACCTGAATGTCATTCAAAGAAGCCTTCATGGTTTCCTCCATTCTCTCTACTGGTGAACAGGCTAAAGGAGTGATTATAGTCATAGTATTGAGTTCCTCCTTTAATGCTCTAAAAGAGGAAGAAGAAGGAACATTGGAAGCAAAGGGAGTAGTAGAACTTTGAGAGTTATCTAGTGGCCTCCAATATCTTGTGGTGCTTCAGCCACAGGGGGAGATGGCTTCTGAATAGAATCCTTATCTCTACTTGGAAGGGATTTATTGGAGGGAGGGTGCAATCTATAACAACTATCCCTAGTGTGGCCAAACATTTTACAATGCTGACAGTAATAAGGCTTTTGCTTTAGTATAACCTCTTGCCAAAGCCCTTCCTTATCAGATCCAATCCAAATTCTTTTCACTTCATACAAACTGATGTCCCTTTCTATGAGGATTGTAGCTAAAGCAAGTCTTGCCTTGTTGTATGTAGGGGCATCTTTCCTTAAAGGCCTACACAAAGCACAACCAATGTTAAACAAAGCATTCAAATTGAAAAAATGGAGGGGTAGACCACGTAATTTGAACCCAAGGGGAGCCACAGGTGGCTATTTACTTGGGTCAAATCTAGGTGTCCATTTCAGTATCTTCATGGTGGTTCCTGCAATAAGTAAAGATTGTTTGGCAAAGAGTCTAGCTTAGTCTTTTTCAACAGTCAATTGTATAAGTGTCTACCATCAAGCAAACCCAACTTCGAAGCTCCAATAAATTTCAGATAATCAAAATAGTTCCTTACATGTTCCATCTTAGGATGACCCAACTAGAATTTCCCACAAGAGTAAGTTTTACTCCCTCTTTCAAAGAGTTGATTTCCTGTGGTGAAAAATAAATGGCAGGCTCTCCTTCTTTGCATCCTTAAGGATGAATACAAGGGGAGTCCCCCTTTCCAGCAACAGTGTCATGAAATGCCTGGGGTAAAACTAACAAATCCATGTCATGGAGACATCATTAGAATGGCTAACCACCCCAACATATATATATATATATATATA